>JAOBRC010470899.1:0-18944 GCA_027575255.1 Scolionema suvaense
AGCTAAAACTTGGACTCAATATACAAAGCCTGGGCGTGCGGTTTCTAAAAATATAGAACATTTTGCCCTAGTCAGCAAATGTTTTGATAGCGTCAGTATTTTTCTCGAAAAATCTGCAAAAACTGGAGAAAATCGGGAAAAATTTTGGACAAAGGTTAACTCAGAACCACAATAGATTAGGATAGGGCTTTCAAGAAAATATTGAGTAGGTAGCTCATGCAAAGAATGCTGCAAAGAACTGAGTACGCATTTTTCTATGGTACCTTATAAAGTGGAAATTTCTGCTGATTAGCTCCACTCACATGTGAGAAACGTTTGATAACTTTGAAAGGAGCTCAGTATAGGGCCGCAACTACAAATAAGCTTCATAAGTTTCCTGTCCACGTCTCATAGCCAAAAGCAGACCAGGTATCTGAAACAAACATCTTCAATAAGTGCTGGCTAGTCTCTCATCTTTGCTAAAAATACTATAAAAATAGTTGCAGACCAATCACCAGTATACTAAATAAAATTAAATAAGCACTCATACTATTTCTGTATATGTATCTACTCACATGTTTACAAATGATCGTAAGCTATAACAGGTGGAAGGAATTAGTGCAAGTGCATTACAACAATAACAATAACACAACAGGCAGTGCAAGTAACACAGTTGTTCGCCGCAACCGAGCATTGGAGCAAGATAAGATCACAGAATACGCGGTGTTTTTCAAACGTCTATTTTTGCACCAACTTATGTGCCTTACGAGTAATTACAAGAATAAGTTTAGTTCACTTTCCTTTCTTCAGTGAAGTGATTGCAGGTTCCGAGAATCAACTGTCAAAGTGAGCATCGGATCGTTTCAAGATAGAGTTTACCAGTCAGTCCAAGGTTCATCGTCACTGCCGTTCATCAACGTTCTGTGCACCGATTTCTTGTGTTGGTAGACCAATTCTTGCTGTTCATCTGGCGATGTTGTGGCCTTTTATACGTTGTCTTTGCCATCATTAGTAATTCCCACTAGTGCGTGAATTGTGGCAGTCCTCACGAGTATGCTGCGTACATCCCCAAGTCACCAATCTTGCTTGCATGCAAACCAAATTAGGAATTATTCAACAAATCTTCCTGTTTGGCAACTTAGTTACGTAACTTTACTACATCGCACCGTACCACAGGATGACATAATCCTCCTGCGATACGTTGATTATGTTAATTACCGCAAGACGCATGCTGGGGCCAACAACAGTGAAACAAAATACTGTCCATCTCCCTCTCAAGAATTTTGCTGCTATTCTTTCAGTCCTTTTTTATTGTGATCCATGAGTCGTCTGAGGGGAAGAGGTACTTTTTTTATGGGGTTGTGAGGTTGGATTCGTGTTCGTTTCCTTTACAGTGTCCCGTTCTGCTGGGTGCGACTGGTCTACGATGGATTTTGCTGGGCCCTGTGAAGCAATGGGGATAGTTTTCTTTACTAGAAGCTGCAGGTCTTTGGATAAGGTTCGGCTGCCAGGTTGGGACTGCACAGGTTCTTAACGACGTAGGAACTTGCGATTGCATACTGTTATCCCGACGTAGGAACTTGCGATTGCATACTGTTATCCTTCCTGATCCATGCACACGAACAACATACTGATGGAACTGTCACACTTCAACAACAGTGCCTGTCTTGTCCCATTTGGTAGAGGATGTGGACCGGTTTAGTTTTGTCTTCGAACTTGATCCCCTACAGGCAGTGGGGGCAGTTGCTCCGTGTGTTCAGTTAGTCGTTCAGCAATTTTCTGGTGTCTATTGCACAGAGCATCTTCCTGAGCATTCAGTGTATCTCGCCATGTCTAGTTAGGCTCGTAACAACCTGGAATAAAGACCGGAATAAAGTCTTTCATTGGTCTACCGAAGAGGAACATTGTTTGCAATAGGCGAGTAGTAGGGTCAGGCGTGTTGAGGTATTGTAAGATGGCTTGCAGCAAGGAATCTGTTGAGACCGCCATTCACTCCGATATTGGACATAAGCAAACGCTTCATAGTCTTTACTGCCACTTCTGCTCGACAATTGGAGTGTAGGAAAGCAACAGATGCCAGGCAGTGATTCAGTCCCCATACTCATAAGAACTTGGTGGTTGCTAATGCAGTGAATTCAGGGCTACCGTCAGTTGTGATTTCATCTGGAGTCCCATAAGTGGTAAATATATTTTGCAGATGTGCAACAAGGCCGACAGCACCATTCTGAGCAAGTTCTAAAATGGGCCAGTTTGAATATCTGTCAACCATGACAAGATAACTTGTTCCCTGGTATGTAATATAATCGGCGCAAATGCATTGAAACTGGTAAACAGGCATGATCAAAGGAACAGGGGGTGCATTCGGCTGAGAAGGTGCATTTCTACAACAGTCATTGCACTGTTCTCTGAGTTTTATTATGTCTCTTGTGATACCGGGCCAGAAAGACACTATAATCTGCTTGAGCAACCATGCTTGATACACCTTAGTGTGCAGAATGTAGAGATGATAAAATCTTGCTACGTAAGGAAACAGGAACAATGATACCACTTTTGTACATTGCAACGCCATTAATTGACCATAAATGTGGTCTGAACTGATAGTAGTCTTGCAGCGTAGGAGGTAGTTCGCTTCGGCAAGGCGGGACGCCATGTTCTATCGTTTTCATTAACTCAGTTGTGTGACTGTCGCCAGAGGGAGCTTCTTTTATGGTCTGCCATGTCACTACTGCATTCAGAGAGGTTAGCGCAGATATCAGGGATCCATGCAGCCCTGTTTCAGCAGAAAGGGATGATTCAATTGACATTGTATGCTCTCGAAGCACAGAGAGATTGAAACGTGAAGAGTTAGCATCTATATCGTCGTTTAATGGCAGTGTGCGAGCATCATGGCCACGACATGGTTGCCTGGAGATGGCATCAGCGGCGTTGTGTTTTACACCGGGCATGTGAATAATGCTGAACCTGTATCGCAGGGCGTTTTCTTTGATGTTGCTAAGTCTAAGGTTTTCTATGTCGTTCAGAGATGGATTGCCGAATATCCTGAGCACCGCCTTGTGGTCGACTAAGTACAATTAAGTTCTCACAACTGAGGACAACGAAACATGCTTTGTGGAGTCCATCCATCACAGCCAGTGCTTCTCCTTCAATTGAAGCATATTTAGCTTCATTCCGTTGTGTGAAGTGACTCCAAATAAGTGTTGCTCGCCAACCGGATTTGCAACAAAATGGCTGTATTTTACGACAAGAGCAGTGTTTTTGAAGAAGCCAGAAGCCTACACCATCCCTGGACCAGTCTGTTGCGAGAAATGTTGGCCTAGACTCGCCGAAGATCTGGACACCGTGCTCTATCTCGAGAACGATAGTATTTTTGGATTCGTTGAATAGTGAGTCAAATTCTTCTGTCCAAAGAAAGGGCGTGCCGGGCTTTAGCAGGTGGCGGATTGGTTGCATACGCTTTGATGAGGAAAAAGCATACGAATCTTGATTCACCAGCCCAAACCAAGAGCGTACATCTGTGATGCAGGTTGGGGTTGGGAAGTGACGTATGGCATTCAAGTATTTCTTTGGGGGTCGAACACTGTCTGTCGTTATCTCGAAACCAGCAAACTCGACGGTATCCTCTCCAAACCGGAACTTGTCAGGATTGAGGATAATCCCATGTTTTCCACAGGTATCAAGCCATTCCACTGCCTGCCAGAAACTAGCTTCAAGATTGTCTGACCACAACAGCACATCATCAACGCATTTGGTTTTGTTTGCGATGTCGGCTACTATCTCATCAAAGCGACGTGTATACCCATCCCCTGAAGCTACATATCCTTGGGGGGCAGCTTTATACCCGGAACGTCCCCACAGGGTAATGAATGTGGTGTAGTGGCGATTATCTGCATGCAGAGGTACATTGTGATAACCATTCCAGCAATCAAACACAGTTTTCTTCTTACCATTGGGGACCAAACAACTTGATGCAAGGGAGATTGGGTGTGGTGCCTCTCTCTGACTGCTTGGGCGTTGAGCGATTGAAGATCACTGGTACGTCTTGGTTTCCCGTTCTTTTTTGCGCAAATTACCATTCTGTGGCACCAGGTCACAGGTTCTCCACTAGGGACAAGTTTGATTACTCCAAGTCTGACGTCTTGATCAAGTCCTGTTTTCACGTCATCCTGCCAGTGGAGTGGAACAGGTATGGGTGTACGAAAAGCTACAGGGGTAGCATTTGGGTCGATCATGAGACGGAGTGGGGGTCCTTCCATGTTTGGCAGTGGATGATGGTCGCAAGTATTGAATGAACTTGACTAGTAGCACTCAAGCAACCATTGTTGGAGTTTCGACCAGTTTGCTTCTGTAGCTGGGAACGGAAGCTGCAATGGTCTTGAAGGTGAAAGACGACGGTGTGGACAGGTGCATGGATAAGTTAGTACACTGTGGGGAGGCGAGGATGGAATATGATGGAAAACCTTCCCACTATATTTTCTATCATATTTGTGAAAATAAGCTTACAATCATAAATAAGTACTTGCACTATTTCTGTATAATGCATCTTTTCACATGTTTACAAATGATCGTAAGCTATGAAAGGTGGAAGGAATTAGTGCAAGTGCATTACAACAATGACAATAGAACAGAACAATCAGTGCAAGTAACACAGTGAAACACAATATTGTCTAAAAATAGCATCAGAAAACCTCTCAAATAATTCGCAAATCTTATTTCTTGACTGCAATTCCATGTTCCGCTAGCACAGACCAGGATAAGTTTAAATTTCAGCAACATCAGGTAGCATTAGCTACTGTATCTGACTGGTGTAAGATGAATTGGTCTTCTTTTATCTTTTTTATTGTTAATATTTTGCTTTGTGTGGCCCTTTTAACAGGAAACTCAAAATGCAAAAAGAAGTTAACATTGGTTCCAAACTATGCCTATGATAAGCTCAAATACTAACTACCTCTAAACTTGTATCACAGGATCTTTCTTTGCTTTATAGTGAGCACCCAAAACTAGCATGTGGCTTAAACGAGTTTGCATGAAAACTCCGCTAATTACATTGAAAACAAGGACAAAAGATTCGTTGAAATTCTAAGGTTGTTTCAAGATTTTAGTTTGAATTTAGCAGGGAAACAGTGAAAAGAAGCAATCGATTGCTGTTGAAGTTTAGGGTGACAGCTGAGACAGAAATGGGTAACTTTCTGTATTTTGAAGTCTTCTCAATGAGAGGTGTGCAATCACATCAGCACACCTTCGCATATGCCTATGTATGGTCATTTGAGGTTAGCAACTTATAGCACGCCTCCTTTGCCTCCTTTTATAGCTCTCCTACTTTTTGCTTATTAAAGTTTCTGGGGGTCTTCAACATAGATAGCCCATTACAATGTTACGTAAACATATTTGTTGCTTGTTATTTGCAGGTCTATCACTCTACGAGTATTCAAATAAAACAAGTGGAGCAATAGATGCATGTCAAATATTTGCCCATGCCTCATGACAGTTTGCCTTTGAAATTTCAATATGTTTATGAATCCTGCTATGTGTCAACTCTGTATACAGAGTTGAGTTCTTGAAAATGAATGAAAAGTACTTAAAGTTATTTCTACTGCACGGTATAATACCTATGTCTCCCATGCCAGGGGTTCGCCGTGGCTTTTCTGCTATTTTGGTACGTGAGTTCCAAGGGAACTTATTTCCATCAATTATAAGATCTTCTTGAAACAATTGACAATTGAATTACAGGCAGAGTCACAAAATTATATTCCAGGAAATGGTTCTTGAAGTGGATTGGTCCAGCTTTATGACCCTGCCAACTTACAGAACAGAATAAAGATGGAACTCAGCACGAGTGTCTCTGGCCAATTTATTTCTCCTCTCATAATAGGCTTGCCATTTTTCCTTAGATGTGCTTTAAAGCTGATATGAAGTGACAGGTAGTTATGGAAATATTTTCAACAGTCCTGATGCAACCTACAGCACATCATCACACGCCAGCCTAGCCCTGAGGGGTGCGATTCACTGCTCACCTAAGAAAGTACTCAGTGAAAGGGCAGATTTCGTCCTAATGAGTATGAGTCGTAGGGATCAGAATTCAATAAAAAGAGCACAGGCTTGTGCCTTTAAGATTCGGGCATTAAAATCACAGTAAATACAAAAACTGTGAATGCACTTTCTTGCCGAACATAATGGCCTAACAAACATTGGATCAAACTAACTTTCTTTCCCGATACCGTAAAACGCAACACAACAGAGTTTTGTCACAATGCAGTTGTCTATCCAAATAGTGGTTCATTCTTGATTCAACCTCCTGATCCGTTGGAAGTAGCTACAAGCAGTGTGGCCGCCACAGAAATTTACTTCTTACTCAAACACATTCATGATCTACGAACACCACCCGGGCAGTTAAGATACATTACATTCGTTGCAACATTTTGCTGCATCAAATATTGGCAAAGCTAGTGGACTTTTTTTTCACTATATTTTAAATTTGAATTGATGCTAAGTGATTCGATTATTGAGCACACAAGGTATATAATTGTTCGATTGATATCAAGCAATTTCTACTTAAGTCATAAGCAAGTGGTTTTCGATTGTGTTTTTCCTCAGCTACGATAATCCTCTAACTCATAAAAACAATGCCTAATTAACAATGCTTGCGACGACAACTTCCAAAAATGGATAATAAGAAGTTGATTGGTATTCGGAACAATGGTTGTCACAAAAACAAACGCTATCATGTGCCTTTCTACAGGTTGGTTGGTTCCTTATAATAAGCGTGGTTCTTTTTTCATAACCGAGTAGGTAACAGATCTGTCTTCCCACGTAGAAACACAGGGATACGTGAAAAAGAATTTATCAACACAATCAAACTTACATTGTTGACTAGAAACCTTTTTCACCACAGGAGCTTATGATCAACCTTTTTGGTCTGATGGTGAGAGTGCTCATTTTAAAGATTCGCTTGCGCAGAGTGCCTGACGTGAATCAGGCGCCATAGGAAGCTTTCTGAAAGTGTTGCTCCTTATGATAATCATTTTAATTTTATATATATATATATATATACTGACCCAGAACAAGTTACTGTCAAAACTCACTGATGTAACTGGAAAGAAACGGCTTTTACCTCACAGTTAGTGCCGCCTATTGATTCCAGAGCACTGCATACATTCTCACACGCTGCTAATGACGGCATTGAACAGTTACGGATGACAAAGTTATGTGAGGAAAACTCATACTCAAGCGCATAGCAGTAGGAGCCAGGCTGACACATGATCTCCTCCTTTTCACTTTCACAGTTTTTTCTAGCTGTAGATGCACTCAAGCTGTCAAAACTGTGACAAAAGCGACATTTGATAGGAGCTGGTGCTGTTACAACAGTTGTAGGTGACTTAGTTGCAGGTGGTTCAGTGGTAGTTAGAAGATGATCAGGATCAGCTGCATTGCAGAGATCACTGGAACAGCATGACCGAATCATCTGCACAAACAAAAAAGACACTGCCATGAAAAAAGCAGTAACCAACAGTATCACCCGCAATAGGCCATTTCCCAAATCATCCTCATGCAATGCATTGTGGGATTGCAAGGAGGAAAATTTCTCTGTAATGGTGACTGACGTTCCTAGAGGATAATTGTTTTAACGTCAAAAGCGCTGACCTATTACCTGTTGATTGCAACACTTAATAATTATACAAGACCATTGCTTTTGCCATTCTAACATTAAATTTTATATGCCCCTGGCCATTCCACACTGCATTGCATGATTATGATGAGAAAAGGTCTATTGACAACTTCCTCTGAGACAAACAGAACACTCCAGAAACAGGTGCACTTATTCACAATAATCTAATCAACAAACTTCGCTGGCTTTAAAAATTAGAATGATAATTTCTTATCATTATCGTTTTTTAAAAAAAAACGTTCTAGCGTCATTAGCTCTTCTTTAGCAAAGACATAAGGCAATTGGCTTTCTCAGATGATGTCCAAATCTAACATTATTGCTTAAAAACCAGATACAAGTCTGCATAAGTTGTAGACAGAGTGTTTCAACTCATAAGAAGTTCGGTGTAAGCCTAGCTTCTATTTCAAGGACTTGCACCGTAGTGATATGATCAGGTAGTGTAGACATAATATACTTACGCCCAAAGTTAAGTTATTTCAGCCAAGAGCAAGACATGGCACATTTGAGTCTGATTTTCTCCCAATATGCTTTAAACTAAGCTTTCTGTAATCAAAAAGGGAACGTTTTAGAGAATCTTGGGAAGGGCACAGTCCAATACTTTTTTCTTCTTCTCTAAAATAGGGTCTGATCGCAATTTTTACAGTGGTTAAACTACATCACTGCCATTGCAGAATAAGCTATTGGACACACATCAGCTTTGACTCACTTGCAGCAAGGATGGATGAGCAGAATAAATTGTCCACTTTAGCAAAAGGTACTACAATTTGAGTGTGATGCATATTTTTACGTTTTAATCCAAGCTCAGTGAAGGTAGTGTAAGCTGCACATATTGATCACAGCATAGTTGCATCTCATTCAATTTTTTTGATGCGAAATTTGTGGAAACCCACCCTCACAATGTCAATGCTGAACGCTTCAATATCAGATAAGTTTATCTTTTTCTCCATTGTGCAGTTTCTCATATAATGTTGGAAACTTCTGCTACATTTGCAGCGAAAGCAGTTCAAACAAATTTGCTGCAACCAGACCAATACATGCACAATTATAGCCTTAATCTTTTAGAACTTTAAGCATGACTGAGCCTGTCATGAAAACTAAAGGTGCTACTACTAAAGAATGCAGCTTTCATTAACCATCCATGGCCTGAAACATTGCTTTATCTTATTAAAGGAAAAAACAACAAATTCCTCATTACAGGCATTGTGTGAATAAGTGTGTTGTGATAAATAAAACTACATCCAATAGTGCAGAAACAATCCGAACAAACAAATATATAAATGAAACAATGTAAAAATTTCATCAATGCAAAAAAATATCTACAGCAGCTGGACATGTGTGAACATGTCACAGCATAGCTCTAAATAGCGTCCACAAGATAAGCATGCATCAATGATTTGCGGCCCACTACATATAACTTCGGTAGTATTGGAAATCTCTAATGCATGATTATTGAAATTGGGTGTAGCATGCACACCACAATTGATAAAATTAGGAACCAGCAAATGTTTTCAGATCAAACTTAAACGCTTTTCTCACCGTTTAACTGAGAAAAGAAACCTGTCAGAGCAGTAGACCAGGAGTTACATCTCTGTAAAACCCAGGCATGCCAGTACCCTGAGAGGTGCAGGGGTTGAAACAAGGGCCGGTTTTCTGCTTTCACTGGCTGGATTCTCATACTAGCTGGCTTTTAAACTACGGAAATAACAAGTCACCTAATTAGTGGACTCCTGCAAACTTAATTAAGAATCTGCAAGTCAGATCAAAGAAGAGAATAATATGTCAGCCATAAGATTTGCACCACATATCACAAAAACGCAATGAAGTGTACTGGAAACATTATAAGAAAAGACCCTAAAACAGCAATTGTTGACATAAATAGCCACAAGCATGCTGAAGCATTTCCAAGATATGAAGCATGGGTCATAACATACGCTTTGTTGCACTTAACATCCACACCAAAAATGAAAAGATAAACCATTGTGGACAGGTTTGGAAAAAACCCTGAAAATAGCCATTTTCTGAGGTAAATTACCATCTGAAAGCCTGTCGAAATTTTCTTCAGACATGGCACATGGTTCATAACATACGCAGAGAGGCCCCTATGAATCACAACAAAAATGACAAAAACGGATGAAATGCTTATGACATACTCGGAAAAAACCCTTTGAAAACCACCATTTTTGGACATAAATTGGCACCTGCAAGCCAAGCGACATTCTCCGAAGACATAGCAAATGGTTCAAAACATACATGGAGTTGCCCCTAATATGTACACCAAAAATGACAAGAATCAGAGGAACATAATTTGACATATTTGGAAAAAAACAGAAAATTACCATTTTGGACGTATATTGCCACTTGCAAGCCAAACGAGATTTGAAGGAGACATGGCATATGGTTCAAAACATGCATAGAGTTGCCCCTAATATTCATACCAAAAATGAAGAATCAGGAGAACAGTTTTTGACTTATTGGGAAAAGACCATGAAAAACGACTTTTTTGGATGTGTATAAATTGCCACCTGTAAGCCGAACGGGAGTTTTCCCAGATATGACACATGGTCCACAGCATAACTACTATTGCCCTGTTGTTTCACACTAAAAAACAGAAAATAGGAATGATCAGATTTTGAACTATTCTTAAAAAACCCTAAAAATGGCCATTTTTGGGCATAAATTGCCACCTGCAAGCCGAACAAAAATTTTGTTCAAATTTCGGCTCCATTACTTTTCCTCAATTACAGATTGTGACCTTCACACCAAATTTCAGAAAAATTCATTCAGCGGTTATCCCGGAAAATGCATTGGTGACGGACGGAACGACGGACGGAACGACGGACGGACAGACCTCATTTTATAGGACTCTTCCGCTAAAGTGGTAGTTGTTCCAAATAAATCCTCTGTTTTGGAACAATCGGGTCCGTCAAAATCTCTTATGTCGACCCTTGGATGAATATTTATAAAGAAATTATTTATAAAAAGCTAGTACCCAACCATGGACGAATGTTCTAGAAAAAAGATGAAGAAATAATATCAATATCCCTTGCTTTCTGAAGCTTCATAGAGCCCCTCTCTTCGCTCAATGATGAGGGACACCTCATGATGTCCTGAAAGATGAGCCAACAATCACTGCCCCTTGTTTCTGAAGCTTCATAGAGCCCCTCTGCAGTTGGTTAGT
Source organism: Scolionema suvaense (assembly GCA_027575255.1). Lineage (NCBI taxonomy): Eukaryota > Metazoa > Cnidaria > Hydrozoa > Limnomedusae > Olindiidae > Scolionema > Scolionema suvaense. The sequence continues at coordinate 10,821 of JAOBRC010470899.1, forward strand.
CGCAAAGAAGAGCCCAGCTCTGCACCGCTTGGCGCATCAATGTTGGTCCTAGGACCAGTCATGACTACCGTGCATGGCCCCACACGCTTGACGCCCACTATCAATAATTACTACGCCTGTTACAGCTTTCACAGAGGAACAGCAGTCGGACGGGTTTCAAGCGCATGTAAGTCTCTCAACTACTTAGACCCTGGCAGCCCAGGAGGCTGGTTTCACATTGACTACTTAGAGGTGTTGTTATCCAGCTCGCCTTGAGTCTGGTTCATGCTTTTGATCTTGATAGGATTATGCAGAAAAAATATTAAGTTTCACTCTAACTTAAACTTGAACTTTGATGCTGTCCCCACCTGAGCACATCAGCGCCTAATATGCCTTCGATCTATGGAAATACTTAATGTCTCTTCAAAAAACTGGTGTGAATCAGCGGTGAACCTTGCCCTAGGGACTGTGACTTGCCCAAGAATGTGGTACTAAGAAGTACCGTTCACCCAGTTATTTGACGAGAGAAGATTCAGACACTAGGCTCAGTACGTGTGGTTGGTAGGCTAAGCCACTTCCAAACACTTCATAGAGACCTGCCGTCCAGGTATCTTCTGTTGACCCTCTGCCCTCCTCTTTGCTCACCGATAAGGGACACCTTGTGATGTCCTGGAACCGGAAGTTAGGCATTTCATGGGTCTTAGCTAGTTTGCCGAAGCATTATACGACATCCTAAAGCCGAATTTCCACTTGAGCGAATGTTGTGGCAAGGCGAAGCTTTTGCTGCAGCAAAAAATTTCACTTCAAACAGGTTGCAACCATTTTTTTGTCGCGACGAACACATGCAGTGCACATAACAATTACAGCGCATGCGCCAAAGCGAAAAAATTCGCTTCGCCACTCATTTCGCTGCGACTTTTGCTCAGGTGGAAACCCACCTTAGGCTTTTCACATTCATGAGATGAAAAGTCCTAAAAAGAGGAAACAAAAAAAAAAAAAAATACTTCAAATGACCTCCATGATAAAGAGGCTTCAGATGGAAAACAAAAGAATTAGATTCATCAAAAACTTGAACTCAGTTATGCCTTGTACCTTTTTAACATAACCTGAGGAGGTTTTTTTTTTCTTGCACCAAAAAATTCTAACATTTTCAAACTTTCAAAAACGAGTAGAAGTAAAACTTTCTACCATAATGGTCATCTGCTACATGTACGAGGTTTGTCTTCAATCAATTTCATGCACGCTTTACACACCACAAAAATCGGATTATGCTATGACTAGGCAGGAAATAGCACAGTGCACTTTAAGAATGAATGAGAAAATGCAAAGGATGTAAAACATCTTTCCAAAAAGGGTAAAAGGTAATTCATGATGAGAAGTTACTAATCCATTCTAAGTAGAAGACAGTCTGCTCACAGCCTCTGCTCTAATCAAGTTGTCTAAGAATCTGCATACTTTAGCGCAAATTTCCGTTTTTCAAATTGACATAACTTTGTTAATTATTTGCACAACCTATTAGTTAAGTTGATCATCTGATATGCGTAAGCTCCCACATATGTGCTTGTTACGGAACTTTATCCGCATTATTTCATTTTAGGAGTGATCTCCTTCCCACTTCACAGTAAAACTTCACCTAAATGCTAAAAGAAACAAGATGACGTTGCAAGCTATACAAAACCAGCACATTTTTGGACGTTTCTCTTGGCATTTGAAACTAAACCCTTTACTGATGATAAATAATGACATTTTTTGATACTCTGCTTCTCATGATCACGCAATTCAAAAGTCAGCAGAGAAAGCACGGATCCTAAAAAGTCAAATTGATCAATATTTTCGCAAGCAACTATGCTACGTCAGATTAATATTGGAATTTACAGTTTTAGTAAATATTTGTTGAAAAAATCACACATGAAGAAGAGCATGATTTCGGTTGACTATAAATTCAGACTCTCAATTCGTATAAAATCAATTGAACGGAGCTTGCTTGACAAGACTCCAAGTTCAAAAATTGAAGATCTAAAACCTTATTCAAAGAATCCTTCTTTTGGTTGAAAGCCTTCTAAAACTTTCCCTTCTAAACATTACGCTAGTGTTATCTAAACTCTCCCGAGCTGTCAAAATGCTGAGGTTCATTGCAGATTCTTGCCCTCGAGGTGATCAAAACAAGTTCCCTGATTCAGGTTTTCAAGTCTAGTCTTACATAATCTGAGTTTTCAAATGGCGTTTTTCGTCGGTAAATAATTATCGCCATCAATCAACAGGCATGAAGCAATAAATAGGCCTTGCTGTATTTTTCCTAATTAGCGACAGTCTCAAGTATTGAAATCATAGCAATGTGCGCATAATCAAAAAAATTCAACTTTAACTGAACATGGCGACTGTAGTCGGTGCGTGCAAAAATGCACATAATAGAAATACCAAAAATAGCTAATGTCCCATCATCCTTAGACAATGCACTTCATTAACTCAAACAAGGTATCAGGGCTAATTATGACTCCACAGAAATCTCGAAGACCAATGAATGTTTCTAATAAAACAATCCATTGTTGACTTCCCAGTATTGTAATGCTTCAGAGAAAAATCGGGGACTCCAAAGCGTTACTATCTAATAATGCACTGGTATGACGAACTAAACATCAGAACACGAGAAAGAATCCAAAAACCTGCATGTGCAGGTTAAAAATTCTGCTTATAATATTCATGACACGAGGTATACAAATGTTGGCTGAATGATCATGGTTTAATATCTGATTGACAAATATTATTTTTACAGTGCCTACAGTTCAAGCATGTCTCCACTGAACCACATTTTCGTAGCAGACAATCAAGCATGGTATGGTATGTTACTATCGAAATATAGCGATAGTGACTTCTGTTCAAAGTGGTGCTAGGATTTATTAGAACACGTCATAAAATGCAATCCGCGCATCTTTTTTTCGAGTGCTTAACCCTAAATGCTGCAGTTTGGGGCAAATTTGTACCCCCTAGTGTTTTTTTGCAAATAATAACTTCAGAACACTTCACTCTGGAGTAATGAAATTAGATATTTCTTCATAACACATTGGCACAGAAAATTTCAGCTCCATAGCTTAAGTGGTTCATAAGTTATCACAGTTTTCTGATATGTGATTGGAGCCCAAAATTGACCAATTTTGAGGCAGATTTATAGAAAAAAAGCTGTTTTTCTCCAATAATTAGAAAAATTGCGTCTAAAACCAAGATTTTACATTCTAAATAAGTTATCTACACTATATGGAACATTTTAGATCAGAATAAATTTTTATGGATTGGAATTTTGCATAATTAATGAATAAAATTCCTAACTGACGGCAATTATGCTGACGACACAATTAATTATATGCAATAGTTACTTACAAATCTATGCATATTTTAAAACTTCAATAGTTGCCCTATAGTACGTGCTATTAGTTTGGGTGTGGCTGTTGTGGTTTTTGGCTTTTTTGCCCCCCCCCCACACTAACTACGGTGTCCCTTCAACCTATAGCAACTAAGGTCAAAAAGTGTCCCGCCTTACTATCTACGCATTATCAGGTTATTCAGTTATCGTGGCGTTAACATCAGTTTGTATTGAATCAGTGTGTGAAGTCATGCATAACTTGCAGTCACTGATGGCCTTAATGTGTATCGACACAAAAACCTCTGACTTTGGTTCCAAACTGAGGTGACTTCCATTAACTTTGCACTGCCATAACATTTCAACTGGGAAAATCCCTTCAGAAAATGGTTGACGCAATATTATTATACACTTACCTTGCAGTTCATGCTGCCTGTTGATTCAAGCTCAGTACAGGTATTCTCACAGGCTGATATCAATGGCATGGAGCAATTACGCAAAACCATCTTACGCCAGGCAAACTCATACTCAAGGGCATAGCAGTATGAACCAGCTTGACAAATGATGTCTTTTTCCTTGCTTTCACAATCTTCCCATGCTCTTGACATACTCAACAAATCAACTCCATGGCAGAAGCGACATTTCACAGTAGGTTCTGATGTTGTAGATACTACAGGTACCCCAATAGTAGTTTGTGGTTGATAATCAACAGCATTGCACAAATCACTTGTGCAGCATGAGCTAGTCATCTGCAAATGATCAATAGCAGACAGTGAATATTGATAACACAGTTCTAACACAATGCAAAATCATAGGCAAGTGAGAAACATCACATTTTTTTATATGCAATACATGCAAATTTCATTCTGAGATGCACGTACACCACCAAAGAAGGAAAGCTGCATTTAGATTCACATAGCTACCACTCTCTTAAGACCTTGCAATTATTGGACAAAGAAGAGATATGGTGCCAGCATACTCATGGTCATAAGTTAATAGAGTCAACGGACTTTTTTAGGAATAGAATGGAAATAAGGTACAGTAAAGTAAGTAAAAATAACCCTTTTTGTCATCCTAAAGAAATATAAAGAGGCAAAAAAGAGGAAAATAAACAGGCCAAGAAGAAAAAGAAGTATACGCAAAAAAGACAAGTATAGAGGCAAATAAAGAGGCTAAGAAATAGTAGATAGATGGCATTAAATTTGAGTGGCTTATTGGTCTTGTGCGAAGGTTTATAGCTGCAAACATTATGAACTTCGAAACATGACATACAGATAATCCTGGAAGAACATTTGAAAAATCAAACATAAAATTCAGTGTAAATATTGCCTGCACCTTGTAACTTTTTTATTCTGCCATCTCTTTACGAGATGCTGTACTGCCCTCATGAAAGCCTTGTAAGACAGTTAAGACAAGGGTAATATAATATTGTTACCAACTTCTGCAAAAACTACAGTAAAGGCATGGTTCAAATTTCAGCCATAGAACTCATTAGAGTTGTTTCCAGATCGTTGAATGACTGAGTGACTGAACAATAGCTTCTACGCCAATGTGCAAATCAAGTATGAGCTCATTATCAAGTCGGATATCGTTAAACCAGATGCAGGTGGTATTGTTGTTGTTTTAGTCTGGAAGACTATATTCGCCGCACTTTTGTTCCTTTATAGTGGTCAAAGCCAATACACACATGTTGCTGCTAGAAGCAATATATGGTTCCTGACTGAAAATTTTATGAGGAATCTCAATACGTTATCGATTTCATTGAAAAATTACGTTGAGCTGAGGAAATGGGATTTTCCTGCAGTGCACTTTCATTTTCCCAGTAAAACGTCCTATAATCCAATCATGCGATGACTGAGCGATGCACTTTCAGTTGCCACCTTCAAGCCTACATATATCAGCGCAAAAACCTCTCAATTTGTGCCCAGCTTCCAAACAGCAGTGGCCTCTATAAACTTTGCACTGCCATAGCATCTCAAATGAAAAAATCCCATCAGAAAATTGTGGACGAAATATCACACAATTACCTTGCAGTTCATGCTGCCTGTTGATTCAAGCTCAGTGCAGGTATTGTCACAGCTTGATAGCGATGGCATGGAACAATTACGCAAAACCATCTTACGCCAGGCAAACTCATACTCAAGGGCATAGCAGTATGAACCAGCTTGACAAATGATGTCTTTCTCCTTGCTTTCACAATCTTCCCATGCTCTTGACATACTCAACAAGTCAACTCCATGGCAGAAGCGACATTTCACAGTAGGGCCTGATGTTGTAGATAATACAGGTACCCCAATAGTAGTTTGTGGTTGATAATCAGCAGCATTGCACAAATCATTTGCACAGCATGAGCGAGTAATCTGCAAGTGATCAATAGCATACAGTGAATATTGGTAACACTGTTCTAAAAGAATATCAAATCATGGACAAATGCGAAACATCACAGTTTTTCATACACAATACCTGCAAATTTCGTTCTGAGATACACGTAAACCAGCACAGAAGGAAACCTGCAATCAGATTTACATAGTTGCCACTCTCATAAGGCTCTGTCAATTACTGGACAAAGAAGTAATAAATGGTGCCAGCATACTCAGAGTCATAAGTTAATAGGGTCAGTCGACACTTCAGGAATAGAATGGGAATAAGGTAAATTAAGTAAGTGAATTAGACCCTTTGTCATCTAAAGAAATATAAAAGGGAAAAGAAGAGGAAAACAAACAGGCAAAGAACAAAAAGAAATACAAGCAAAAAAGAACTGTAAAGCAGCAATAAAGAGGCAAAGAGATGGTAGATAGATGGCATTACATTATGGCCATGTACAAATGTTATGAACGTCGAAAGACAACATCATTGCAGATCACTTGAACAGTAACAAAATTGGAGAGAAAATTCTGTGTAAATAATTGCCTGCAGCTTGCTACTTTTTTTTCTCCCATCCCTTTATAAGGTGCTGTGTTTTCCAGATGAAAGTTAGTTAAAGGGGCATGATCCGATACAGAAACGCCTAAAATCACAGCAAACACAAAGGAAAGCATGGAACATGCATATATCCAACAATTAAACCCCGTATTACCCAAAACACGCAACGAAAACTGCATGCTTTCATTCCCATTTGTTGCAGTGTCTTTTCCTCTCACAGCGCCATCTTGTAGGAGAAACGCAACGCCTGCTGATCAAAGCAAGAGGTAAGGCATTTCACAGACCTCGCACCATGTAGAGATCAACATAGGTCAAACTATGAGATGTAGCTGCCAGGTTATGCCATTATTCTCATTCTTATAGCTCTCTTACACAGAAACGGAACATAAATTTGAACAAGCAGCAAAATTGGGTCAGCAAAGTGAATTCTTTTCAGTGAAGTGCCAAACAATAGCACGAAGAGAGCCCACAGTCCACAGCCCACAGCGGCCAGAGGACTAGCCATTTGCATCTGCTAGGCAGAGACGATGCTTCGAATTTAGGGGTGGATAACGAAATTCAGAGGTGGGTGGGAAAACGCTGATATTCTGATAAAGGCAGCAGATTAGAGGGCAAAAATGTACAACAGGCGGAAAAAGGGATGCAACTTTTCTATTCTCACAGAAAAAAGCCAACTTCACAGTTTTCAACCTATCGGATCCTGCCCCTTCAACAATAAGGGTAATATTGTAACCAGTTTCTGCAAAACTACTGGTAAAGGTATGGTTCAAATTTCAGAGAGAAATCAAAATCATGACTGGATCAAAGGTATACTGTAATATGCTGCTATCCATTGCATCTTCTGATCTTCCTAGTTCTTTTGGTGATGAAGAACTTCCCCTTTAAATCCATGGTACTTCATCAGACAATGTTTGGTAGGTATAATTGTCTGACCGGCAGAATCATGCCTTGCGTCACGCATCATGTCCGGCAGCATATATTTCTATCAGTGATGCACCACATCAGTCACATAATTATCTTTAAATTTATGCAAGACCTTGTAATAAATGTGCAAAAGGGACTATCTATAAAAGTCAGCAATACCAGCGAGCACAACTCACAACAAGCGAAGCCTACATCTAGATTTATTGAGTTCTCCTGGTTCGATATCTTCCCAAAAGTCCTAAATTATTCTCCCGAAAAACCTCTAGCTATATATTCAATTAGAATTGCAATGAACGTCCTAAGGAAGATAACTGTTGCAAGGACAGAGCAACATATTATCAAAGAAAATAGTTTGCGTATATAGCATGTTCATATAAGAATTTTTAGCGCAGTGTATTAACTGTGGCACCACAAAAACTTCGAAGAAACTGAGAACATATTTTTTAAGGAACATATAATTCCTGCTGTATTTCTATATGTCTACTTTGGTAGTAACGCACCACAGACAGGTCTTTCTCTATCTGTTTAGTATAAGGAACAACACATACGGCTAACTGCAATAGAGCTCACCGTATCAGCAAAAGGGCAACGTTTCATTATGCGAGTTTAATGGCCCTATGGAAGAAAGGACAAAATTGCGCACTCTGTAATTGTGAATAAGGAGCACAATCTGGTATGAAATTTGTGGAAGGCTCTTTGCACACCTTGCTGTGCATGCTGAAATATGACCAATGGAAATAATAAATGACCAACAAAAAAAGCAAAAGTGCCGGACATTGTGTACGGTGGGTTTAAAATAATTATCTGAAGCCCTGCATACCACCAGAAATTGGGGACAGCCGAATAGATTTTCCATTTTTACTGACTCATTTACTTATCACTGCAATAATCCAGGGTGTCCTTCAGGGTTGATTCCCCCCCCCCCCCTCATTTTTCAGCAAGTC
>JAOBRC010470900.1:0-11804 GCA_027575255.1 Scolionema suvaense
TCTCTGGGGTAGCCAAGCCCCTTGGTAATCTAGACACCTGTTGTCAAGTCATTCATAACACGTCAGTGTTTTTGTGTGCTCTTCGTCCTTATTAACGATAATCTACAATCAAAACAGGTTGTGAAATTTTGAACTCTATGACGTTATGCATGATTTTACTTGTGAAGACTTTCACAATATTGTTCAATATAATTGTTACATGACTTCTTTTCATAACCAATTTGATCCTTTATCTTTAGCTAAGACTACTTTTCTCACAAGTGTCTTAGGTTATTTGGTTGTAGTTGAACATCTAGCCTGCTCACAGACTGCTTGAGAAAGTTAGCTTCTCTCACAGTCTGCTCACTTCCGTACGCTAATGCAATTTGCTAGGTCAAAGCGAATTCAATATCGTATTCAGCAGACGGCTTTGCCACCTGCTTTTATACTGCACAGAATGCAATAAGCAAATTTGAATCTTGGCGCGCTTTCCAGCTGTTGCTACGATACATCGCATAATTAGTGGTTGTGCCTTTGTCTTGTTTTCGGGAGATCTCGCCAATTTTTTAAAAAGCCGCATAACATTAGTGCCCCATGTTAGAAGACCTAGCAAGCGAGTGAAGTGCACTAGGGCTGGGAGCAGGCTATTGAACATCTTTTTAGTATCCAGGTTTATGCACTGTGATTGTCGCAACATTTTGTATTCATCATGCCAAATATAAAATCTCCTTACGATTCTGTGCACCACGTAAGTTAGAGATAGACTTTACTTCTATATTATGTTAAAGTTAAGTTGTGGGTTCATACCATGAATGTTTGAAGCAAGTTCATGGCCTGGTATTTAGTTTTGGAGGCGTGTTTGGTCACCTTTACCTTCTACAAACAATGCAGCCAATTAGTGAATGCAGGCCGCCTGATGTTATGACATGATCAGTCGCATGTATCGCTAGTGTTATCTCAATTTGCTTGTGCTGTTTATGAAATGTTTTCAAGCTGCTTGAAACTTTTGGAAACAGTTTGATAAATTGCACAGATACTTTAACGAAATGTTTTCAATCGTTCAGTTGGTAAACCTTCGATGGGTTTTCCCTTGGAGGGAATGATTGATTGCACCTCAAGATACATAGAAAGCCAGTGTGAGCAAGTGCTGTATTCTCAGAGATTATTAAAGCAAATATAGGTCTGCCATGATTGCAAGAGATATTTTTGGCTGAATATAATATCTTAAAATATATATATGTACCATTCTTGGTTTTTCTATGACTTGCACATGATATGGAATCTATTTTATTCATGCTTGGTATTCTGAGCATTTGTATGTATAATTTCTGTATTGATTTACAGACGGTGAAAGTAAAATTGAAGAAGTGACTATTGGTAGCTCCTTTGAACCAGCTGCGAAGCGTAAGAAGACTGACAGTAAGCGAAAAGATGGAGATGGACGTATCACTCCTGATGGTGATGCAAGCGATAATATTCCGCTTGATGATATCATTGAAATGGACTTCAATAGACCACAATGCATTGCTTGCAGCAAGTATGCTACTTATTTTTTCTGTTTTCTAGATTTATGGATTGTCTTTTTAAAGCAATGTACCACTCTAAAACCATATTCCACATGGTGGTAGATCTTGCAAAAATATGAACACTGGTTTTTATTTGAACGAAAAAGCTTCAGTGGTTCTACTGCAATGTTACTTTAAAGTTTGATATTTTTCACAGTTCCTATGATTCTCAATTTTGCTTATCAGTGACGTCATATAAGACCGTTTCTAAGGTCTATGGTGTTCCTTAGTAACTGAACATTATAAGGATTCCTCTTAAAGCTATGAGCAACATAATACACCCCTCTTTGAGATAAAGCAAAATTTAGATTTACACATCTGTTCAATGAGTAGCAACTTAACAAGTAAGATGGGATAGTTCCACTTGGTCTGACCATGGGTCATGCATAATTACCATTGAGAAGCAAAATGGTAGCACGCCAAAATTCTTCCCTAACTTTGAAAGCAGATATCTCGGGAACTACAGCAGCTTTTTTCATGAACTAAAAAGCTGCAGTCATGATTTTGAAGGCTGTACCACCACCGCGAAAATGATTTTAGACCGGTATATTGCTTTAAGCATAGGCGTAGTGTTTTCAGAGATTGTCATCTAGCACACTTCTATTGGGCAATAGGTATACTGAAAAAGGAAGCTGCTATTTGTATGTTTGTATTGGAATTTCATCAGATGGTGCATCACCATGGCCTGATATCTGGAAAAATATCTGTAAAGAGGTATGAAGGAGTAGGTTGTGGAAGTGTGAATTTTAAAAGGATTGTGTACTTAAATGAAATCATTAATCAGAGAAGTATTCTCGTGTCCACACACTGTTTCATATAAGGCATGCTGTATAGCAGCCACATACAAACATGCGCACCCCGTAAATGCTCTAGGCGTATTATTGTTTGTCCTATAACGAAGGACTAACAAGGTACTAATTTGATTGCCATGAAACACACCTAACGAAATCTCATCACATGGATTAGTTTTTGCAGAAAGGAAGATTCTATCTTTCTTATTAAAAATGTCTGACCTTCCAAAGAATGAACCTTCTTCTGTATTAGATTGGAGCCTGGTACTGTACATATATATCACTGTAGACAGAGTTGCTTGGAGACGTTTAAGCCTTTTTCTGTGTGTTTTTTTTCAGCAAGACAACATCAGTTGATAATTCAGTGATTGAGTGCCAGGAATGTCACAATTATTATCATCAGCAATGCCATAAACCTAAGGTATCAACGAAAGATGTTAATGACCCTCGTCTTATTTGGTACTGTTCCAAATGTGTACAGAAAATGAAGAAAGAAATGGTGAGATTTGATTAATTGAATGATTGCATAGCACAAAATTTTGGTTTCCTTTACTTTCTGCTTAAGTGCATACCTTAAGGGAAGAAATTTTCGCGGGAATCAATTTTCGTGGTCAAATTTTCCGGACAATTCGCGGGAATTAATTTTCGCGTTTCATGCTTAACAATGCATTTCGTAGGAATAAATTTTCGCGGCTGAACACTTTTCATGAATTTTTAGGAAGTTATTTACCCATCAAAAGAACATTTTACCATGCTGTACTTGTCACTGTAATACATGTTGTTTTCTTTATAAGCATAACATTTATAATCATATTTAGGCTCGGCTTTAGTCAAAAGTTAAGCATATGGGAAGCATGTTTCTCAGCCTCAAGTAATGAAATACTTCACGTACAAACTTCATTCCTGTAACATTATTATAGCAACAGTGGCTCTTTATTACGAATTTCGTATATTTCTTTCATCCCATGCCAGAGGTATATTTGTTTTTTTATGGTAACATAAACAAGAAACAGATGACTCGCAAGGACATGAAAGTGTGGATTCAAATAATAAGCATATACTAAGCATATTTTGAGCTTTGATTCAACAGGACGTTAAGCATATCCGAGCCTGATCCTGAAAATCGATATGCTTATAAAAAAACACATGTAGATACTCAATCCTAGTTCAAAGGTAATTGATAAAGAACGCATTATTTTAAAGATTTTCGGAAGTTTACTATATTTTCGTGGAATTTATTTTCGTGGTTCAATGGTGGATAAATTTCGCGTAAACTAGTGATCCGTGAAATTTTCTTCCCTTAAGGTGGGAAAGCAGCAGATAAGTCTGTTGCTCTCTGAGTATTTAACACTCTGCTTCAAAATCAAAATGTGTTGTTATGTCATTCATTACACCTCGGGGTTATGTGATTTCTTCTCATATTGAATCTCTTTCAGATGCTTTTCGAGGAAGTGTAAAATGGCTTTAAGTATATTCAATCCCCTAATATTCTTCTCGTATACTTTCATTCAAAAAGTTGTGTATGTTAGGATCCTAGTGAGTGTGTCTGTGTGCGTGTATATGTCTGTGCAACTCTGTGTGTTCTGTCGTGCGTAACGTTGCTGTATAGATCTAATTGTAAATAGGTAATGGATTCGGCTGGTCACCCATGTAATGCTGAGTGTTGGCGCCATAAAACATATTTGAAGCTACATCCAGGTCGCAAGTCCTGGTGCACAGGTGGCTGCCAATTTCCGTAAACAATTTTCGAATCTACTGACGGTTTTTAATGTTTGGCTGCCATTAGCCATTGTCATCGGTTCTGCTGATTGCTCACACATGTCACTCTTGCTAACCGTCAAAGTCAGCCTCAGTCTGTGTCTTTTTTCAGGTGTAACCAGGTCTCCTGTCGCTGTACTTTTTGTCCTTTCATGGACAGAGTTATTCCTTGTGAATAGGGGGAGAATGGTAGCCAGTCTGGTCTATGCATGGTCCTCTATGCATTGCTAACACCCGATGTTGCGTGGTTCATTTCGCGTAGTGTTTTGTGTTTTCTTTATTTTAGATTACTTACTAGCATTTCCTTATCAGCATTTTGTAGTGTATCAATTTCAGGCATGGTTTCAGCTGCAGCACCCTAACAAATAATCCCATCTTTGATCAGGGTTTTTCCTTAGTCACTTTCTTGGCTCCAGTAATAGGACACATAAGAAACTTAATTTGTTAAATACTCCATTTTTTTCAGGAAGAAATTCCCACTCAAATCTTTTCAGGAAGAAATTCCCAGTCTGCATTCACCAGTTTGAACCATTCCACATGGAGATTATACAATTCAAGACTTACACATTACTCTGTGAAGTGTGTACATGCTTGAAAAGTACTTCCTAAGAGCTTATGGTTTTTTTCTATTGAATATATTAGCAGTATACTTTATAAAACAATATGTTGATGCTATCATACCCTACAAAACTCTGCAACATTTTTTAAAGTTGAGTGTAAGCAAAATTGGCTAGAAAATACCATGCTTAACCCTATTCAACCCGTTAACCAGTTAACATTCATTGCTGCATCTGAGAATAGATATGAATTGTATTTGCACTTCCTCTGTCTGCCAAGCTTGCGAATTCAACACCAGCTGCGATCAATTTTGATTGAATAAGCCGTTTAGCACGCTGTCAATCATCATAATCTGCATGGGCCTGATGTAACAAAAAAACACCAGTATTTATAGTGAACGATCTTCGACGAAAATGTTCAGTCTTGTCTCTATGTGTCAAACATGTCAGCCGTGGGAAACAGCATGAAGCTATCAACTTTTCGGTTGTGGGGAGTAATGTGCATTGGTTACCACGTGGAAAAAGAAAATGGTGTGGATATGGTGGTCAAAGTCTGGTGTAAGATCTGTGCAGCGAATAAAGTTGTCCCTATCGCCACCAAGCTGTGAAAAGAGCAGGTGGATTAGATCACGCTAGATTATAATAACTTGTGCATGCACACGAGCATCATTATATTATTAGAGTCCCACAATAGATGGATTACTTAAAACTGTCTGGCTCATTGAAAACTGGGTCTACTGTAACTAAAGTACTGGAAGGGTCATCATGCACTCCGGCCGGGTGAAGGATTGATCCCTCGTGTTTGGGGTTAACGGGTTAAAACGTCTCCCTGTTGCCTGAGTTCCCTGGAGGCTCAAATTTCTTCAAAAATTTAATTGCCATACACCTGTACTTCATTGCGCCGATAATCTATCGCGCGGGCAACTCTGTTGACGTACACTGTCCTTCGCACGGGCTCTAAACTCAAGATTGAGAAGCCTGTCCGGACAGTCTCATTTGGCTTGCAGGTGCCAATTTATGTCCAAAAATGGTGTTTTTCATGATTTTTGATCCAAAGATGTCGAAAACTGTTCATCTGATGATTCTTGTCATTTTTGGTTTGAATGTTGGGGGCAACTCCACGCATGTTTTGAACTATATGCTATGTCTCATGGCGATCTGGTTTTGCTTGCAGCATGCAATTTATGCCCCCAAATGTTTTTTTTCTTAGGGTTTTTTTCTAAATATGAATGGTTCATCCGTTTTTTGTCATTTTTGGTGTGATTTGTAGGAGCTGGTCTGCGTACGTTATGAACCATGTGCTGTGTCCAAGGAAAATCTCATTAGGATTGTGCGTGGTAATTTGCGTCAGAAAATTGCTGTTTTCAGGTTTTTTTCCAAATGTGTCAACAATGGTTTAAATTTTCATTTTTGGCATGGATCTTAGGGGCAACAAATCATAGGTCATGACCCATGCTTCATATCTTGGGAATATGTTGTTGTTCAGCATGCGGGTGGCAACTTACGTCAATAATGGCTGGTTTTGTTTTTTTTTCATAATGTTTCAAGAACACTGCATGGTGTTTTTGTGATTTGTGGTGCAAATATTATGCCTTACTTATTCTCTTCTTTCATCTGACGTGGAGATTCTCAATTAAGTTTCCTGGAGTCCAATAATTATGTGACTTGTTTTACCATGTTTCATGAACTCTTCATTAGTCTTTTGTGATCTGTGGTGCAATTTTATGGCTTACATGTTATTCTCTTCTTTGATCTGACACGGAGATTCTTGATTAAGTTTGCAGCAGTCCACTAATTATGTGACTTGTCTTTTGCGATTTTTGGTGTGAAAGCTATGAGCATCGTTGTTATGCTGTGGGTCATGTATATCTCAGGAAAATCTTAGTGACTCAGATGTGACTGCCTCTGTCCAATATTGCCAGAACTAGTTAGATTAGAAACTTAAAACTTAAAATAATGATAGTGATTATACAGAATGTATGTCAAGTTTGGGACAAACTTTACTGTTGGTTTGCTTGAGCATAGGGATTTTTGGAAAGGAATGGTCAGTTTTCGTTTTTAATATGAAGATTAGAAGCTGTGGATGGTTAGATAATGTTACAATGATTGTTATGCTAGCAGTGGAAACTCTCTTATTTTATATGGTGTGATGCAATATATTTTAATAAATGTATGGAGGTTCATCAATTGTGCAACTGTTTTTTTTAAAATCGTTTTTGCTGTAAAATTACCTTGATATGGCAATTAATTATTAAGGGTTTGTTTTTACAGGCTGCCCAACAATCTTCATCTGCTCCATCAACTTCGAAAACCAAAGTTGACAGTACTGCTCGAAAGCCTGTTGCTAATCCATTTCAACAAGCAAAGCCTGCTGCTCAACCTTTCCGTAGACCAGTGCAACAGGATGCATCCAAGCAAGCTCAGGTGGTTGTGCATATTATTGTTACCGTGGTTCCTTATATGTGCTGCAACTGGTACATATCTTGTCGTTCATCTCATTTGCTTTCTTGTCAGATATCTAATTTGTTTACAAATGTTCTGGTGAAAGGAATTGCAATATTGAAGAGCTTCTTTTGTGAAAGATCAAAATTTGGGATGGCGTTGGCTCAGCTTTAGTCTCTCTGTTGGAAAACGGTTATGAACTGTTCTATGTTGACCTAGGGAGCATAACAGCATTGACCAGTAGTAATTAGGGATAACTTGATATTCTTGTATTTGTCTTATGATATACCCTATTAGTGCTACTTCCGCTGGCCCCTGTTTTAACACTTGCTCATTTAACGCCGGCCCTTAGAACACCGGCAGTTAAAGCTAAAGCCACCTAGGGCCGGCCTAAAAATGTCAACACGGGAAGCATTGTGCTGAGAATTTTTCAGGTATGTTTGCAAAAGTGTTTGAAGCTCTACTGTTTTGTTATGTTTGGTTGTGCCACATTAAATGTTTTGTGGAATTTAATGAGGATTTTGTCTGCAGGCGTCATCTGCTGCAACTTCTTCAACTCCTGTGTTGGCACAATCGACAGCCACAACAGCAGCTACCTCTGATACGGCACAGTCTGGTACAAAATCCCTGCCACAAGATGTTGCAATGAAATCTATGAAGCGACTAGAAATGGTGAAAAAGCGAGCAAAGATGCAGCAGCAAATGAAAACTAGGCGGTAATGAGATTGAAGAGCTGATGTAAGTTGTTTTTATGCTTCTCGTTTTTCTCACAAATAACGATTTGAAATAATGGTTGTCTTGCTCGTTTATGGATTTGGCCTTATTAGTTGATTGATTTGCCGTTGATGTCACCTGCAGGTGTGGCTCAGCTTAGCTGGATATTTATGCTCCAAAACTTAGTTGCATAGTATTCAACACGTTCAACAAATTCAGCTTACTACGTTAGAAAATCCATCTGCGAAATGCACTGTGTATGACTGTGTTCTCTTTACTTGCAAATGACATTTTCTTGGGAGCAGGTGGTTTTGTTCATGGCAGTCCTTTCTCTTGGAAATTGTATCTGATTGACTAGTCATGGCTGTAATAATGTTGGGTTCAAAATTTGTCATCTTTATCTCAAAGGGAGGCTATAGTGATGATCCAATACCCTAGTATGTAGTATGGCTCGTTGATTGTGAGGTGCATGTTTGTACGTTAAGTACCGAGTAGCTGTATTCGTTAACAACATTTATTAGATATATAGTTATTAGCGTATGTGTGTTTCAAATCAAGGTTATGCCGTAATAAAGAACTCTGATTCTTTCTCTGTGTTTTTAATTGTTAATGATGTTTCCCACTCCAGGATAAAAAATGGTGGATTCTGGAGCTGAGCATAGTGAATTTCACTTGGGGCTTATTTTGTTGTTGCTCTAAGTGCACACTACAATGCACAAATAAAATTGCCTTTGCTGCTGAAACAAGCAGTACTGCTGTTACTGGACTTACCTTATGGCTAGCATGATTAATTAGTTTGCAAAGACTTACGCTGATCTGCTTTTGAGTTCTACGGCATCAAGTGTCTTCAGGCATTAAGAAAATCTTTCGTGATGCAAAGTCTATGATATGTTGCCAACCCAATGCCATCATTATCATCATCCAGCAATTTCAGTGACGTTGATTAGAAAGCAGTTATTTTCCATTTGCATCTCTTTTGCCATTGGTATGTTTTTCTTGCTTTTGCTTTACAGATGCAGTCTGCTGCTTCCGATGATACCTTTCAAACGTTGTAATACCTTGGATACATGACAACTTGTGCTCCTGTGGATACGTGACTAAAATTGTTGTCCTGATGAAGCAATACCGAGATACCCCCGTGTCAAAGCTTCCCGTTGAGGTAGATTACAAAATCCCAAGATGGTTCTCTGCTGACTACCGCAGCACGTTCCAGCTGAAATAAAGATGTGCCAAAATTCGATGGGATTTTTCCAGTTATCTTTCCTTCAAAAATCAAGAACGAAGTGATATTTGCTAGTACTGATACCTTGCAGGTTTCTTGTGTTGGCCAGTGGTACATGAATTGTAAAGGTAATTCAAAGAGTTATGCTTACTCATCCCATGCTATGACAAACTGATTGGTATTTGTCTTGAATTGACACTTTGAAACATTTGATACTGATAATTTTTTTGTTGTTGAATGCAGATGTATTGTGTACATAAGGGTGGAGGAGGAGAGTATTAAGATCTTCTACTTCGTGTTTTCTTTGTGTTCAGCTCTTTATTGTGTGTTATACTTGTCTTCTTCTATAACCTGATTTATATATTGTGCAGAACAGTGTCTCAGACTTGTTAGTGAAATTGGCTACTCAGTAAAAATTCCTTAATATGTGGACGTTTGCAAGCCATGAAGACTGATACTACGATTTCGTTGCCGAAGGTAGTATGATCCTTAAGATTCGTCACATTAAATTTTGCATAATATAAATTTGTTTGATTGTAATTTCTGCTTATGTTGGGAAGAGCGGGTTAAGTGCCAATCGGAGCTGTATGTTTTTTTTATGACCATCTTTATGAAAAGGTGCCATAAAATGTCATTCAGCCCTCCTCCCACCAGTTTTCTGTCACCAACGGTTTTCCTGGAAATCCACTCCATTGATTTTGATGAAATTTGACATGACAGTGAAAATGTGAAATCAAAATGAAGTATTCACGGGCCAGATAATGGGAGTAAAATTTGTTTATCTTCAGGATGGTTACTCATATCAAAATGACCATTTTAAGGGCTTTTTTAAGAAATAAAAGATATATGATAATTGGTAGACTTTCATCTTTAGCGTTTGTTTTAGTGGCGAACCAACATGAAGTACATAATGTGAGATTGAATTGAATCATGACTCCATAATTCATCAATTTTACCTGGTAAAAAGACTTATTCTAGATAGGGTTTACTGTTGACAGCCATCTTCGTGCGCTGTTATTGGATTTCATGTGGCTATGCCTTTGTCTTTTTTTTTTTTCAAATAAACTTAATCAAGCTTAGTGCACTTGATAATTGATACACATCTGGACGTATCTGGAGGGCATTGGTGGTTTTTGCTGTATGACTGTAGTTTATTGAAAACGAATTATTAAAACAAAATTGAATGTTAATTGTTGTGCCTTATTTTTGTTTTCAAACCTGGGGCATTCCCTATTCAAACAGAATTTATTATAAGTTATCTCCAAAATTATCAAGTGTAGGAAATGGGAAATGGAAATGGAAATGCTTTCATCAGGATTAAGCATGGCTTAAAAACTCCATCTTTTCAATTTGATCTGTGAAACTTGTGCCTTGCTTGTGCCACAGATATCTATATAGTATTACGCTACGTCTGTCTGGATGTTCCACTTTTTCTCAGCAACCGTAAACCAGCTGGCTTTGATATTTTGCATCAACATTTGTATCGGCAAGGGGCTGCTAACTAAACAAGATGGGGTCTTGGGTGGTGTCTGGGGGGTCTGGGGCGGGGTCTTGGGAGGGTCCGGGTTACTTTTTCAGGATATAGTCATGTCGCATACTGTTGGAAGCGCATTTTAAAGCTGATTAAGCAACTGACAAAATTAAGCGACGTAGACGTCTTGGGTGAGGCTGGGGGCCTGGGGGAGGGTTAAGGTCTTGGGGGGCTGGGGGAGGGGTACAGGGTTCTAGCCGCACTTTTTATAGTCGTGTCATACCATCAGAAGTGGAGGAACTGAGAAAATTAAGCGACGTTGACGTCAGACAAGATGGGGTCTTGGGAGGTGTTGGGGGGTCTGGGATGGGGTCTTGGGGGGCCTGGGGGCCTTGGAGGAGGGGTCCGGGTCACTTTTTCAGGATAATATTTTCTTAAGCATGACAGTGAACACATTAGGGATAGTCCCTTTCTGCATCAGAGCATCAAGTGCAAAAAAAGTAGGTCCAATAAGCCCCTCTTTTGATAGCCCTTTTCTGTATCAGAGCAGGATGGGATGAACCCCGTTCGCGATAACACTTACCTGCATCAGAGTGGCAGCGCCGAAAAACTTGATGTGATGAACCCCGTTTGCGACGGGCATACAGCTAGTTATTGTATTGTTTTTGTGTGAATGTTAACTTTTTCAGGATACTTGTTGAGAGTAAAGAACTCGATGGTATGATATACTTGCTGAGACTAGGAGACTCAATATGAATGTTTGACTTCGCTTCGTTGTCTTTTAATATGTATCATTATGCTGTAAGTTTGTTAACCATTTTCTATATGATGACCCTGGACTCTTCTTATTCTGGGGTGCTCCCCTCCCCCGTTTCTTTCTGGAAAAACAACCATGGACTTGAAAGTTCACGTACATAGAAAAGATCTGCTTGATCGTTTCAATTTGGAAAAGTTGATGGAATCGTCTCTGTCTTTCTCATGTTGAAGTTGGGAAAGATTGAAATATTGCCTGATAGTATTTAAGAAATGCCATAAAATCACATCATCGGTATTCCAGATATCTTAATTAAACAGTGAAAAAAAAGATGAGGGCAACCATAGAACATTTCAATAGGATGAAGGATGATTCCTGTGTGTTTGCTGCTGTTGTGAGTACAAATTGTTAATCAGCCTACATTTTATTGCTTATGCACCATGATTAAAGTTCTCTCAAAACTGAGCTTTGGAATTTTTTCTTGTTGAAATTCTATGGTGCTATCTTGAGTGATAATATTTGTTTATGTTTACTTATGTGTCATGCTGGCT
>JAOBRC010471011.1:0-11804 GCA_027575255.1 Scolionema suvaense
CAAAAAAGTGTTTTCACTTGTGCGACCATGGGACTTGATGTCATGTTGCATTTTTTGTTCAGGAGAATTGATTGGAAATGCTTGGGACAGATCAAACAAGAAGAGCTCCAAAGTAAAGTATGTGACTATGTTCTTTATTAGCATTACATTATGTTGCTTCTCTTGCAGAAAGTGTGTTTTCTTTATGTAATGTACTTTTTTAATAAAATTCTTTTGCTGTATGGATATCAATGGTGCTGTTAGAATTTTTATGCTGGAGTTTGTGTGGTGAATCAATATTGCGTATTTTGGAATAATTTCCGACATACAGTCGAACCCCTAATAGGGGCCACTTTTACCGCCAATGTTAGGTGGCCGTTATTGGGAGGCGGCTGCTATTCAGAGGTTTACTAAATCAAACTCCGTAAACCACTGGTAAAACAGTTTGTATTCGGTTTTAAGATTGTTTTGCAAACCTATACGTGCCAGTTTTCAATATATTAACCAACGTGGAACATGATGATTATTATTTGCCTGCGAAATTACCACAATTTACTGAAATATAAATTGGTGAACAGACAAAAGCAAACGTTTTCACCCAGAATAGACAACAAGTATATTCTGTATTTACAGTTCTTCTTTTAGGGTTGTAAAGCTACAATATTACACTTTCTAGTTTTGAGTTATTTTTCGTGCCCTTCTTTACACGCATCATCGTCGAGAGCTTTCTTCTTCTTCTTCTCGATATCCATGTCCAAATTCATTCATACAGGACACTTCCATACCCAAGGCCCATTCCTCTATTTATTAGGCTTCCTTCTACTTTTAAAGAGGCAGAGTTCGTTGATCGTTTTAAGAAACGAAACACAAATTTGCTGAAGTAGTTGAGCTGATGTCCAAGAACATCTAAATGCAGCCCTTTCTTTACCGCCACAGCTTCTTGGTCGACCGTGTTATCAGGTTCCTGAACACAGTATAGCACTTCACCGTCAAACAGAGTCCACATAGATTGATAGGCATGGTAGCCGCAAACATCAGATGCAAACTCAAAGCACTCCTGCCAACTCCAACCAACGATTAAAAATTCTGTGCAAGTTGACATTGTTTGCTCTTTTCGCTTGGGATCCTTGTCACATGCGGAGAAATCGGCATCGAAAGCCACAAACGTGAGTATGAAATAAAACACATTCATTCTCCCTTTCAGAAAGTCACGTGACCATACTTGGCAGTCATCTTGAAAGAGGTGCTGGAAGACCTCGGCCGCCATTGCTGCTCAGTGGAAAAACGGCAGTAGCCTGCGGAACACAATGAATATTATCGACATCGCTTAACTTCAGGCGAATTACCATTGTAGACTTGCAAGTCTAGTAATATTGTTATTCATTGTAAGCTGTTTTGTGATTAGCAGTTGTGCGTTTAGTATAATTTGTAAAAACATCGGTGACCTCGCGTGATTCACAGTCAAATCCTCTTCGGTCCGTCGAGCCGCTTCACCTCAAAAACGGTAGCCGTAGCTGTGGGTTGTCAAGTCGGTTGTGCGGAAAAGAACCTGTCTGTGGGAAGCCGCCAGATTTCTGAACATTTGGGAATATGGAAGACGGCAGTGAACTGCATTTTACGTAAAAAAGCAGATTATTTGAGACAGTGGACTGCAAATGAGAAAACAGGAAGAAAACAGTGTGGGAGACCAGGCTTACGATAATATAAACCAGAGTGTATGGAAATGGTTTTGTGTATCAAGAGAGGCAAAAGTACCAGTCAGTGGGCCAATGATCCAATGTTGAGGAGTTTTCAGCATCAAATGGATGGCTCCAAAAGTGGAAGTTGAGGCACAATGTTCGTCAGTTTTCTATTGCAGGTGAGAGTGATGATGTCAGCAATGTACTGGTGGGGAGCTAGAGTGATGGCTTACCAGACATTGGGGCAGGATTTGAGTTAAAAGATGGTTTTAATTGTGATAAACCTGGTTTTTTTAGAGCACTCCATGACAAAACACTTGAGCAGAAGTTGACCGCCCTTTTCTTCGTCAGTGCTATCGGCGAGAAACTTGATCCAACAATATGTGCGAAAAGTGTGAAACCACGATGTTTCCGAAGACTTGGGCAGCCAAGCAGACCATATGGGGCCCATTACTACAGCAATTTTAAGGCTTAAATGACATCAGAGCTGATGGAAGCAATTCCGGGTAAGCTCAGCAAAATGATGATTTTCAGAGTCGCTCAATTCAGTTAAGGATGGACAATGCACCACCATGTCATCCATATGACCTCAAGGGAAAATTTTCCGACATCAAAGTCAAGTTTTTGCCGAAAAAAAGCACCCAGCTTTGTGGCACCGGAATCATCAAGGTTTTCAAATATGCCACTTTCTGCGTCGCCACGTCATGGCACGTGCTTTGCCTGGTGTAACGGCAAATTCGATTGTGAAGACTGTGGACCTGCTTTTGGCCATAAAGTGGGCTACTGCTGCATGGAACGAAATTCAGCTGGAAACCATGCCACAATGCTAGTATTGACACAACACTGCCAGATTGGAGAGATAGTATGAGGGAAAAAGCCGTAAATGAGGTGGTCAACACCACTCCAGATGAAGACGAAGAACTATACATTGCAATGAGGGAGAAGAGAACTACAATAGTGAGTTACCGAAATCAAGGTACATACAACGACCTTCAAATGGCTTTAGATGCCGTGGAACAAAATTATGCATTTGTTCGCGGCAGAAAAGGATTTGCCATAACTTGGCGATATTATGGTCTTCAAAATGACTACTTATTTGGAGGTGTTATGATTAAAAAGTTTTAGACAGTCCTCCGTCACAGATTTTTTTTAATGCAGGTCAATAAATTACACAGAAGCTTGAAACTTCACGTGACTTGAAAGGACTTGTAGCATAAAGAAACTCTTTGATAATCTTATTTAAATTGTGCCATCTGAAAAGTACCCTGTCGTGGCAACATGGAGTGTGTAATCGTGAAATTTGTGAAAACACCTTTTTGTCCAGGATTGAAAAAATTTTGAAGGTAACAGTCATTTGTTGCTAAATATACAGAGTGCAGTCAAAACTTCCTAACCTGCAAACTCCCCTAATTGTAAATTCCCTGTCTGGAATTTTAGAGAAATCCCCTCTATATGCATTATGCAATATTAGACATTCACTATATCAAAAACTCCTAAACTCGAATTCATTGTCAATCTCTGTGCAAATTTGACTTGTGAAGTTTTGAATGCATTACAAAAATTGAAGGCACATAGTGTGGATATTTCTTGAAAAAGTATTGGTAAAATCATTTTTTGAACGAAGTGATCACTTTCTGAGGACAAAATGCATGCTTTGGCAATAAATTTTTGCATAAACATTAGATGTTTTTAGACAGAAAGTAGAACAAATATTTGACTGGTCGCTTTTAGAGGGGAACTTCCTCTGTTTCTTTCATTTTGGGCAGCGCCAGGTGGCTGTTGAACGTTATCAGGAGGTGGCCGTTATTCGGAGGTTTGACTGTACTTGAATTAAATGTTCAGCTATCAGTTGAGCAAGGTAATAGCAGATACAGGTTACATTTATTGCTGAGATCGCAGTACGATATCTAGAGCTCTGCTGCTTCCTTGACTTGACTTCTTGACTGGTGTTTACTTGAAAAAGCTAACGTATTTTAGTAAATCTGTCTAGTTAGTGATTTTTAAGTCTTTCGTCAGAAGGCGTTGTATTAATGAATCTGAGTTTGCAGCCAAGTAGAAAGCATTCCAATGCAAGCAACAAGAAAACTTGGTACATAGGGCACTCAAATACGCTATCAGTGCGTGCCACTCCAGGTGCTGTAAATTGTCCAAGAGACACCGGAAGTGCTGATTTACTTTCTCGAACTTTATGGGGGCCGGCTTATGATGGAGGGAGCCGTTTATTCAAAACAATGTCTCTTGGGTGTTTGGTATTGTGATATTTCATGGCATGAGTTGCAATTAAATTCAAGATTTGTGAAGTTCACTTGTTTGTTGCTCTTTCTGAAGCAGAAATTTGAACAGAAAATAAGTTCACACCCAGGTATTGTTCTGCCTCTTCGCCGGATTGTTAGACTCCGGCTTTAGCAGAAGAGATCTTTAAAATTGGTCCGTCCCTCCTTCAGTCCTTCTGTCCGCTTGTCCTTCCATCTATCTATCACCAACACGTTTCCCCAGATAACCCCTATAATGGATTTTTCTGGAGTTTGGCATGAAGGTGAATGTCCATTATCAAAGCAAAGCGATGAAGCCGCACTTTTTTTAAAAAATTTACAGGTGGCCATTTATATCCAAGAATGACCTGTTTTAGGGTTTCAAAATATTTTAAGATCTGTTCAGGATTTTCTTGTTTGATGTGCAATTGGAGGGTCGTATCTGGGAAAACATGTGTTTGGCAATTTACATCTGAAAATGGCAATTTTTCAAACATATCAAAAGCTGTTCATCTTATTTGTGTCATTTTTAGTCTGATTTTTCGAGGCAACTATATGTATGTCATGAACCATGTGCTGTGTCTCAAAGAAATCTCGTTTGGCTTGTGGGTGGCGATTTGTGTCTGAAGTTGGCAATTTTCATTGTTTTTTTGCTAGTCATAAATGTTTTTTGTCATTTTTTGGTGTGACTCTTAGGAGCAACTCTATGTATGTTATGAAGAACTATATGCAGTGTCTGGGGAAATTGCTGTTAGGCTTGCGTGTTAGGCTTATGGGTGGTAATTTACGTCCAAAATGGGCTATTTCAGGGTTTTTTCCAAGTATGTCAAAAACAGTTCATCAGATTTTTGTCATTTTTGGTCTGATTCGTATGGGCAGCTCTGCATATGTTATGAGCCATATCTTCTGTCTGGGGAAATTCTCGTTAAGCTTGTGGGTGGTGATTCATGCCCAAAATTTGCAAAATTTCAAGATTTTATCTTATTCTTTCAAAAATGGTTCATCAGCCTTTTTTATCAATTTGGTGTCGATCTTAGGGGCAACATAACTTATGTTAAGAGCCATGCGTTATATCTTGGCATATGTTGTTCAATGTGCATGTGGTAATTTATGTCGATAATGCCTATTTTTTGTGTTTTTATGAAAATATTCCGAGAACACGTCATCAGTTTTTTTTTTGCCATTTGTGGTGTGAATCATACGGCTTATGTCTTTTTTTTTTCTTGGATCTGAAACAAAGATTCTCAATTAAGTTTGCGGGAGTCCACTAATTCTATGACTTGTTGAACCATGTTTCGTATCGTAGATAAAACTCTTATTCACCGTGGATGTGGCTATGTTTATGCGGAAAATAGTAATTTTGGAGGTTGTTCCAAAAAACTATGTTTGCTAATCTGTTTACTAATTTTTTCAAATATTTAGTGTTAAATTGGGAAGTAGCAAAAGGAATGCCCATCTACTAGGGTGAATTTCGGGATCGCCTATTGTGGGGAGGAGTTGGGTGGAAGGAGCCGTTTTGAGAATTCACAATGTGTCTTGTTTTATGTACAGCTTTCTGTTAGTTTGACAAGTGCTTGCCTATGACGTTTGTTATTTTTTCCAATGGTACTAATTGTTGCAGGGATGTTAAGTTTACTTCAGTCCGAGAAAATGGTGCAGAATCAGGCAAATCGGATTTCTTTGAGAAGAATGCACCGCATCGGAAATCTGTTCCTCAATGGAGTCAAAACGATGATGATGAGGTTTGATACTTGCTCTCTCTTTTGTGATAGTATTTTGCTGATGTTCTATCAATTTGTTGTTTTGTGAGTCGTCTTTGTTTCTTTGTGATATATTTTTATTGCTTAATATTTCCTTTTAGCTTAAGCGGAAGAGTCCTAACAATGAGGTCTGTCTGTCCTTCCGTCCTTCCATCCGTCACTAATACATTTTCCCGGATAATTACTTACTGGATTTTCTGAAATTTGATGTGAGGGTAACAATACGTATTTAAGGAAAACTGATGGATCAGGAATTTCCAAAAAAAAAATTGCTCAGCTTGCAGGTGGCAATTTCTGCCCAAAAATGGCCATTTTTAGTTTGTTTTTTTCAAAATATTTCAAAAGTGGCGATTTGGGGGGGGGGGGGGGTTGTTCCAAGTATGTTAAAAATGGTTCATCGGATGTGTCATTTTGGGTGTGATACTACCTATATCATGAACCATAATTCATGTCTCAGGAAAATCTCATTAGGCTTGCGGGTAGCAATTTGCATTCTTGGAAATTAGCTGTTTTCAGGGATTTTTGCCAAATATGTCAAAAACAGTTTATCAGTTTTATGTTATTTTTGGTGCGATTTTTAGTGTCTACTCTGTGTATGTTATGAACCATGCACCATGTCTTGGGAAAATCTTGCTAGCTTTGCGGGTGGTAATTTACGTTCTGAAAATGGTGACTTTCAGGTTTTTTTTCACGTATTTCTGAAACAGTTTGTCTGATTTTTGTCATTTTTGGTGTGAATCTTAGGAGCAACTCTGCGCATGTTATGCTGGAAAATCTTGTTAGGCTTGCGGTTGGCAATGTACATCCAACTTGGCTATGCTCAGGGATTTTTCCAAATATGTCACGAACTGTTCGTCAGTTTTTGTCATTTCTTGTGTGATTCTATAGGCCAACTCCAATCATGTCCCATGTCTGGGGAAAATCTCCTAAGGCTTGTGGGTGGTATAGTTTATATCCAAAATTGGCTATTTTCAAGATTTTTTCCAAATCTTTCAAAAACGGTTCATCCCTTCCGTGCCTATTTTGGTTTGAATTTTTATGCACCACTGCATATGTCATGAACCATGTACCATGTCTGGAGAAAATCTCGTTAGGCTTGCGACTGGTAATTTGCGTCTGAAAATGGCTATTTTGAGGATTTTTCCTTTGGTCATTTTTGGCTTGGATCTTTCGGGAAACATTGCATATGTTATGACCCTTGCCTTTCATCTTGGAAGTATATTGTTGTTCGTGCGGCTGGCGATTTATGTCAATAGTGGCTATTTTCAGGGTTTTTCCAAGATATTTTAAATACATATCATCAGTTTTTCTGTCATTTTTGGTGTGAATCTTATAAATTGTGTCTTATTTTTTCTTTGATGTAGCACAAAGGTTCTCAACTAAGTTGGCAGGAATCCAGTAAATTTTGTGTCTTGTTTTTTTTTTATTTTGTCGTTTTTATGTTTTTGTTTCTGTTTTGTTTTTGTTTTTTGCAAAGGTATATCCGACAAGCCAGGATTTATGTTTCTGCCTCGTATCAAGAGATATTTTTGTGACTCTGACGCAGGTCTTGACTTGATGATTGCATCAAAAGATGTATCAAGCAATTGTGTTCGCTCATCCATCCTCTGTGTCAAATTTGGGGAAGGTGAAAATACCATCACCCTATGTTTGCATGCGACTGCTCGCATCTTTTGATTTTTCTGAGCAGCACTATATTGAGATGTTGGAAAAGAAAAATCAAAACTGTGTCAGTCCATCGAAAAAAAAAAAAAGGAAGTGCATAGAGCATTGCTTTCTGCATAATTACATTTCGAAAACAAACTGCAAATGGCAGATCGTCAAATTTATTGGAAATGCGTATTATCAGTCATCATCTGCCATAGGGTCACCTGCCAAAGGCCATGTGTCGTTGCTATAGGCGTTTTTCAAAATATTTGAAGATCTGGTCATTACTTTTTTGCAATATTTTCTGTGAAACTTCAGAGCAATAGTAGTCATATGATGCGCCATTATCATATCTGGGAAAAATCTCATTCCACTCGCAGGTGGCAATTTTTGCGACAAAGTGGACATTTTTAGCATTTTTTGAGAATATTTCAAGAACGCTTCATTGCTTTTTTGTGATTTTTGGTGTGAATCTGTCTGGAAATATCAGTAATATTACCGATCATGGGGCATATCTGGGGAATCTCTCGTTGCACTTACGTGTGGTCGTTTTATATTCAAAAACACTAATAAATGACAGATTTCAGATTTTTGTGAGAAAAAAAATTGGAGAATCCTTAATAGGTTTTCCATAAATTTTGGTGTAAATCTTACGGATAACATTATGTATAGTATGAACTTATTTCTGGAACAACTCTTGTTGGCCATGCAGGTGGCAACGTTTCTTCAAAATCACTATTCTTAGATGGTTTTTTTTGAAAATATTACAAGAGTGATTCATCAGGCTCCTGCCATTTTCTGCATGAATCTTAGGGAAAGTTTTACTGATATTATGAACCGTACGTAATATCTGGGAAACTCTTGTTCAGCTTGCGGACAGTATTTTTCACTCAAAATTGCAAACAAAATTTTGAAACATTTCATTAGTCATCTGTGATTTTCGGTCAATCTAAGAGGAAGTATTAGCGATGTTATGGATCATGGGACATATCTGGGTGAACTGTGTTTAAATTGCAGTTCCGATTGCAGATAGCAATTGACGCCCAAAAGCACTTCATTACTTTTTTGAAATTTTTGTTCTGAATGTTGTGCAACATTATGTGACTGAAAGATCCTTTGTTAAGTTTGCCGGAGTGACGTGTTTTGAAACAATTTTGTTACTATGATGAACCTGAAGGGTCTCGCTTCACGCAACAAATAAAAGTTTGTGCTACAAAAAAAGGGAAGTGAAGAAGTCAGACAGTTTTTGTTGTAAAGTTTCGTAATAAAAATTTTGTTTTAAAAATTTGTAATAATATGGTAAAATGGTCAAACTTCGCAAACAGGGCCTTAAGAGAAGACATGGAGAAAAGGAACAGGAGCGATTGATAAATACGGTTATACATGAAATCTTCTGCTGTGGCCGAAGTCACGGAAAGAAGATTTAGTTAGTCCGCTGTCGTCTGTCTCTGTACAGCTAGTGGTTAGCGCTCCCGAATTTCATTTCATCTACTTTTTGCCCCTCAACAGTTCATATCATTTGCTTTTTTGACTAGCTATACCTATGCCTAATCTTACACTTGGTCACGATTTGTTGGCAAATTCTTAATTTTGATTCCCCTGGTGTTCTGTTCTGCACATATCTGAGCTGGGAAAGTATTATGTTTCCATTTCTCAAAACTGGAGCTGTTGGCTGCTAATATTGCTGAGGAAAGGAACTCTCTTTCTTGGAAAGGATCAAGGCTGCAGACCTCTGCCATGAGTTGAAGCGCCTAATTTCATATTAGACTAGTGTAGCGTTTTCATCATACATACCCATGCCAACCAAACATGAGATTGATTCCAAACTTAGAATCCATTGTCCAGCTATAAATTTAGTATTATCTAATTTGATTCCACCAATACTTTTACATTTTTTGCCTGCGAGATTCTTTCAAGATCCCATTATAATATTTTGGTGTTGCGGGAGAGAGGGAAGTTCAACGAACGATAGGCCATTTTGATCTGAGTAACAAATCGTAGCAAACGTCTCCATCCCTATTCCGGAGTGCGTTGGTTATTGCGTTGGCCTAAGTATTGCAGGTTTTTGTTTCTTTGATTTTCTTTTTGTGTTTGTTTTTTTCTTTTGTTACCAATCGTGGCAATTTCAAGGTCCAAAAGCAACTTTGAAACAAATGCCTTTCAAACTTGTCACAGCGCTTTTACTGGTCAGGCCACGTAAAATTGATCTGCTGTTTTGCGTAGGCGCCCACATGTCAGAAAATAGTTGCATTGTGCAATTTTTGGAAATGGTTTCAGCATGAAGTCCTTTTTCCCCACAAATTGCTAGTGTTTGTAAGTTGTGATATTGTCGTTTTCCCCTGCATGGATTCGATTTGCGTTTTAGAGTTCCAGCCTGCCATCATCTTAAACAGCAGTGAATTTGAATGTCATCGAAGAGTTCATATACTAAAGCTATTAGCAATTTTATTTGGCAATCAAAGACCTGTGTTGTGAATATGTGATGAGACGCTGTACTAAAAGGAAGGTGGGAAGTGAGACTTCTTGCACGTCATGCCCTTATTTACTTGCAAAAATGCAGGAGAAAAATACTGCGCGCATGCTGATTCTTAGTGGTGGTCAAAAAATGTCTTCCGCGTCAGGTGCAGGCACGTCTACACAAAACATAAAATCAAGTTTACATGGCCTCAGCTGCCAACGGCCAGGTTCACATAAAGACTCAGGTTCGAGTGCCGTTCATCAGGTTTGTTTCACCCACGTCGGGTTGCTCTGTGTTTAGGGACACAGTAGCGAAAGTTTCACCACCTCATTGATATTATATTGCACAGGGCGACTCTCTTCCTTTTCCTTGTGTCCTCTTCCCTTCCCTGGCATAACTTTCAAATGAAACCTGTACTCTGATACGCTTTTGCAAGTACGCATCTAGCAGCTGCGTCTGTTGTGCTTATGTTTTGAGAGGATGTTTTGTTGCTGTTTTTTTTTTTTCGGTTTTCATTACATGCGACAAGGCACAATGTGTAAGTTGTAATGAAATGATGATGATGATGATGTGGTTTTTTCATAGTTATTCGATGGCACCTACATTTAGGACGTGAACAAGAATCTTGGGTTTTTTTGTTTTGTAAAATTTTTTTTTTTTGCTGCTTGAATTTTTTGTTTTTTTGGGCGTGAAAATTGTTTTGTTGCGTGAACTTTCTTTTGTATTGTGAACGTGTTCCTGTTGTGTGCAATTTCTTTTGTAGTGTGAACTTATTTTTGTTTGATTGCGTGGTTTGTTTTGTTGCATGAAGTTTTTTTTCTTATCTTGCGAGAATTTTTTTTGTTTTGTGAAGAGCGACACTTCAGAGCCATGGGGTATTGCTTAGATTTCTTGTGTTGCTGAAACATTGGTCTTTACATCTGCACTTTTTCTTGCATCTCCGAACTGTTGTTTGTTAAATTTCACGTGTTACTTGTTTTTACAATTCATAGCTCTTGTTGTCTCTGGGTTGTATGCTTATCTGACAGTATTTCTTTTGTAAAGACGCTTTGGCTGGAAGATTTGTCGGGTTTAATATTTGATAAAAAATTGTGGAATCGATTGGAAAAATTCAAGTGTAGTGGAAATTATGGTTCATGAACTATGTACTAGGCATGATCACAAATGCTCGACATCTTAATAATATTAATAATTGTCCTTTCGTAACCCTTATGGGAAGTTTTCGGGAATTGATTTCAGCGATTCAAATTCAAAGAAAAGATTGGCGGGAAAACCTTCGGTATTTCGGACGTAATTTCTCCCTGACCCAATTTTCTTCATTAATTATTTTCTCTCTCTCATTTTAGTCTGATGCAAGTGTTCCTGTTGAACAATCTAGTCGACGACCCCCAAACATGAAAGGGAAGCAAGCCTGGAGATTACAGGCAGCTGATACTGGAAGTGAGGCTGATATCGAAGAAGACTTTTCTAATGGTATAGCTTTGTTCCTCTGAAATTTCGTACCGCACCCATCGTGGTTGAAGCATCAGCTTTTGCATGAGTGAGCAAAGGCCGTATTTTCCCCTGGAGTCTGAACCCCCACCTGAAGAACATTTCCCCACCTGCAGTTATCAACCCCTACCTACATGTCCCAGACTGATCCCCGATTTACAGATCAAAGTTGTCCTAGCATGATTCATTTTAGAAGTTCTGCCATGTAGTTTCTGCTCAAAGTGGAAATGTGTGCCAAGTCAGCCCAAGGTATTATGCAATTCCGCACTATAGGTAGGACTCGCGGAGCACAATACGTGTTTAAAGGAGAAGTTCGGTCCAGGAAAGGACATAACTTAATTGCGTTAGAATCTTCTAAAAGAACGTAAATAACCATGGGAAGGTACTTTTGAACGGGATTGGCCGATAATTGTCAAGAATTTTACTAATATAAACTTACCACGATTTCCCATGCTTTTCTCGGAAATAGAGAGCTGGTTTCCCTGTGGATTTGTGACGTATGGTAGGGGACAGGATATTGCCGCCGTAAAGGACAAGC
>JAOBRC010471122.1:0-11804 GCA_027575255.1 Scolionema suvaense
CTGCCACCCCCGCCACCGCCCCCTATTTGATACAAACAATAGATCCTCCACCACTGATAAATGAAAGTTGGGTCCCCCCCAGGCTCAATTTTGGATTCCCCCTATCTTTCTGGGGGTGGAGGACGCCATGAGTGTTCTATAGTCTATAGCAAAATAAACCCAGAGTTGATCAAATGCCTGCACTATTATCTCTTATTTGACAGTTTTCCTTCATCTGTGTATGTGTATCAATGCTTTCCAAACACAAGCATGTTCCTATTAGCAATGCTTTCCAAGCACAAGCATGTTCCTATTAGCAATGCTTTCCAAGCACAAGCATGTTCCTATTAGCAATACTTCCCAAGCACAAGCATGTTCCTATTAGCAATACTTCCCAAGCACAAGCATGTTCCTATTGGAAATTTGCCACTTGATAGATCCAAGAGCCAAAAACACCAATAAAAGCTAACCTTAACAAAAGAAAGAAATGGCTAAAAAATGGTTTGAAGCAAGACTTGAAACGCCAATGTTTTAAAAATTCTGGCCATGATTTGTAATTTTTGTCCGCCAATAGCTTTCATCCTCGGTTTCAGTGATGATTCCAGTACTAAATCCTACAAGCCATCCTCGCAATGCGCCGCGTATTTCAATAGGTAGCTCTACGCCTTTATGCTTCCTGTCCTTTCATCAACAGAGCTATTCCCTGCTTATACCAGGAGAGTGGAAAGCTTCACCTCTTGCTCTTCCTTCAAATACTGTTAACACATGATGAAGTGTCCTTCATTACACTTGGTGTTTTGTGCTCTCTTCATAAAGACCAGGGCAGAAATGAAATAAATACGATAATGACTCAAACAAGAAAAGCTACCGAATTCAAAGAAAAGCAACGCTTAGCAAGGAGTTTGAATCCATATCAAGACATGGTCCGCATAAATATCGTATTCATGTACCTCAGACTCACCTTGTATGCGTCATGAAAGACTGGAGCTCCAGGATGATGTTGACAGGAATCTATGACAAAGAACGAAACACTCGTCAGATGTCAGGATCGCACAAGCATACATAATGTAACTCATTTGCAAAGAAAGGATGAGTATCAGAAAGTAAGCATCCATCAGTTTCATTCAACGAAGTTAGCAGAGGTCTATTCAGGTGCAAATTAAATTTGGAGTACTTGCGCTAGATCAAGAGGAAGTTTCTTAGTATTCAGCATGAAAGTAAGAGTAGCAAATAAAACAAATCTCATTATACACTTTTGAACTTTTAAACATGCAAATATACTACGAGGGTAATGATGGCAAACTTTGAATCGATTTGGTCCTTCATGAGACCATATAGCTGAGGATCTCCGTTGGAAACCTGAATACTAATTTGTTGTGCTTTCACTCAAGTACAATCTGAGGAGTGCCACTAGTAGAAACATAGGTGATACTGATAAGATGTGTGGTACTAGGGAGTTACTTTAAATTGTTACTTCAGCATGCTGCAAGCATTTGTCTGACCCAGAATAGCGCCCTCTCTCACCTAATTAACCTTCTGCGCATTTAGCTCTGGTATGCAATCACCTCTGAAGTAGAAATCAAAACACAAAAGAAAAATAGTTGAATTCAGTTGACGAAGTGAAGGTCTTCTCCAATTGTAGATTCGTACTCTGCTCATCGCTTCGCTATCACTCAGTGCTAGGTTTTATTGAGCCCCTACCAGTCTTAGCCTTTAGGGATTTCACGCTTACCAGTTGCAGACGGTGGGATTCGAACCCTCTACCTTGTGTGCACAAGGCGACCCCGCTACCACTGAAAAATGGTTGCTCATACCTGCTGTGAACACGAATTGGATGATACAAAGGAAACAGAACCTGCTAGCAACCAGAAATTTTTTGGTGCCACACAGACTCATAAAAGGAGCTGCTGGAAGCGTAAGTTGTGATAGATTAAATAGATAAATAGGTAAGTCCAGCTTCATATTTGCCCGAGATCCACTGATAAATCTCCAGGCCAAATGTCTCCAGGAGCCTGTGAGATTAATAACCTCGTTGCTGTTTTTTAGTAGAAGAAAATTGATCACCTTCCACTGAATCCAGAGTTAATAGAGGAACCGTCTCCAATGGGATTCCTTCAAACTAAATTTTATTAATTTTACAGCCGAAAAGTAGTAATATACCTGCCACTGTCCAGAATATGAAGTACTCACCTTTCAGAAGATACAGTATCGTGCATGCAAAGTTCTTAAATATATCATCAAAAAAAAATATTCAAGTCCAAGCCAAACTCTTTACTTATTTTCTGCGTTCTGATTCGACTGCGTTGCAAAGGTCAAAAGTGGAGACCTTTTAAGCCTTTGCATTTTTCACACTGTCGGGTGATTTTCATATGCAAATAAATCCAAAACTAAAGCATTTTGGGATGCCATTCTTCTCAGCTTTTTTTCTGCCTTTCGTGAGTTTTAAGCAAGGTTTCATACTTGATCAACATGTTCTGTCCAGAGCGTCCTCTATGGTGTCAACCCCCTCCAGAAAATCAGTCCCCACCCCTTTCCTGGCAACCCCGCCCCCAGAAAATTCAAAATTTGCCAACCCCCCTTTTCGGACCTCCCCCTTCAGAAACGGCCATGTTTGCCAACCACTTGGAAAAATTAAGGTTTTCACTACTATCGCGCACTTTCGCCTGGTGTGTATCCATTTTTGGGTTACATAACAAGGCAACTGTGACTAAGTTGTATGCTTGTTGTGGTTCCTCAACCACAAATGTACCAGCCAGTATGTAAATACTGCACACATGAAGGGATACTTGTTGCGAAGTTATGCACACTGGGCTGAACTCGATTTCCAAAATCTTTCAACCCCCCTGGAAAATCTTACCTTGCCCTTTCCTGGCAACCCCACCCCAAAAATCAAAATTTTTCCTACCTGCCCCCCCCTTTCCCAAAATTTGAAAAATTTTTTACCCTCCCCCCAGCAGAAAGGGGGGAGGACACTATGTCTGTCCCCTAGACAGCTTGTTTGTGTTGGACTAAATGAAAATGTTCAGTAGTCTCACAAATTATGATTTTGATGTGTGCCAAACCAACAAAAAACCAAGTAAAATTTTCTTTTATCCCGTTGTGTTGTTTTACATGTTTTTGCACTCTGGCTGGACTTCCGTGTATCTGTATCAAATCTAATCAAGCAGATTTGCTCTTCAGATTCAGCGAAGAGCAGGTTCTACATCGCAAACATAGCTGTTCCACGGAAAACCGTGTCAATTCTCTACCGCTCGTTGCGGAACGACCGACCAAGATGGCGTTGAGCGAGACGAAGTTAATGTGTGAAAAATTGTATCAACAAAACATCGCTGACCTGAAAAATTAGTGTAGACTATGATGATGAGAGACTCAGCTAAAAGCAGTGAGCAATTTTCAGAGAATCGTATCTACAGGGAGTGACAACAACTCCTGGCTCACATACGATCAGGTACAGAAAGAGGTTCATTCAAAAGTGAATTTGTTAAATGGAAACTTGAGTTATATCATGATAGTGAACTCAACTTTGCTCCTAACGTGTTCTAAGTCTCATGCTAGATTTCATTTGTAAAGTGGATGCTTTATTTTTTCAATTTTTTATTCTCCCTGATTACTTGATGTTTTCCCACGGTCTTATTCTCTTGCCTACGTGTTTGATGGATTGCGCACTCACTTTGTTCCATAATCGTGGGTCTGTTTTTGCTCAAACTTTCTCTATCTCTTTCCTGTTCCCATGAGTCCATTATGTTTCGACCCCTTCCTCATCGGGCCGGTCTACTACTCTTCTTCTCTTCTACGTTTATTCTTCTACCTGTATATAGTTACATGTGAAGTTTTGTTGACGCTTCTCTGTTGTAAATAGCTATAGAGTAGACCAGAAATAAAAATACAAATGCAAATGACCACCCCCCCTCTTGCAGGGTATTGAGATTTGTCAGTGACAAAGACAGAAAAGCAAAGCAAACGAAAGGAAAAACAATGCCATCTACAATCGACAAGGCTTGAGGTCATGAAAAATAACCCACCTTCTGGAACTATCATGTCACGCATGCATGTCCTAAAGTCAGTGGTAGAGAATCATCTGGGTGCCGGAACTTGAGACTGCAGCTGTGACCTTAAACATGTTTTACGGGCGCCCAACACTCAAGCCCAACACCCACATGTATCAAAAATACAATATATGCTTGCTTACGAGCCCATGTACCTTTCCCACGAAACGATCATTGAAAGGGCTGAACAGAGCACATGGACACGTTTTGCCCTGATTAGGCCTCATCAGCATGCCACACCTGCCTGCTGAGTGCATAGATGAAACGGCACTTAGTCAGATTGTCCATCATTTGTGGCGACAGATAATGCAAGAAATGGAGCAAGCAAGACAACCACAATCAACTACGGAAACTGAACGGTACTATAGCACCAATAATGGAAGGAGCCAGCGGGAGATACCTCACTAGCAGGGGTTTCAAAAGTTTTCAAGTTGCAGGCAGCAGCATGAAAGTAGGTGGCTCAACCTCTTAATATTGCCATTGTTTCCTTTCTTATTTAGCCATAGTTAG
The DNA here is from genome assembly GCA_027575255.1 of Scolionema suvaense. Lineage (NCBI taxonomy): Eukaryota > Metazoa > Cnidaria > Hydrozoa > Limnomedusae > Olindiidae > Scolionema > Scolionema suvaense. Next base: position 4,536 of record JAOBRC010471122.1, read on the forward strand.
GAAAAGTAACCGGCACAAATACTAGAATGTTTGAAACTAGGAGTCCCGTTGAGCCGGCTGCCGCCTACTTTTGAAACCACTACATTAGACCTGAGCTCCACCCCAGCGACATATATAAAAAACGCAATGCATGCTTGCTTACCAGCTCATGCACCTTTCTATATACACATACACCAACACATCCACTCTCTATCTGCACACAAAACAAAGCAACACAAAGACAAACACATAAAGAAACAAAAAAAGGAAAGCAAAACAAACACAAAAAGACAAAAAACCAGGGACCTCACAAAAAATAAATAAATACATAAATAAATAATTACAATAGATGAATAAAACCAATAAATAAATTGAAATTCAAAAATCAGAATATAATCCTGGTAGAAAAGTAACAATCAACGATACAAAGCTATAAACAATTCTGCTATATACAGATTAGTTAGGGGACCTTGCGTCACTGACATCCGTCAACAGGGGGGAGGGGGAATGAGAAAATTCAGTAAAGAGAGGGGAGGGGGGAGTAGCAGCTGTTCAAGACTTTCTTCTTCACATTTTCCTTTATGGTGTAAAATGAAAATCAGGACAAACAATGCACAATGTTGCGGACGTCAATTCCATGAAACGAGACACACCAAAAGTCTACATCAGCGCCAGCAACTATTATATTGTTCACACTGGTCCTGCTCTCCAGATTACATTCGTTGAGTTGAATGATAATGAGTGATTAAAGGTTACTTGTTGCATGCTACAAGTAAAGAACCATTAGCCTTCCATTGATGATTGCTTTTTAAAGTTGGAAGGGGAGGGGGTTGTGTAAAATCAGGGGGAGGAGGGGCAAGTGCTTTAATACAAATTCAAACAAGGGCAGAGGGGGATCAAAATTGCTATGAATTTTTTAGACGTCATTAATGTATGGTCCCTAGAAAAACAAAACAAGGCATCATGCGTACCAGGAAGATACGCATATATAAACAGCCGCGGCTCTAATCAGACTTCACATAAAATAGGATGCAGGAGGAGCCATTCAAAAGGTCGGTTACACTTGCCAGCATAATTGCACATCAGCCAACCTCCTGCCATTGGACAGTCAATATAGGCCCAATAATATCAGCCCTTTTGGAGTGATCTGGAGTGATTTATATAGGCAGTTAAGTGAAATGTTTTGGAAAAGTAGACATCATTGATGGCGAAAGGTAAGCAAATGACGGGCCTACCTTCATAAAAGCAGGAAACTGACCTACTATTCTTAGATGAGGAGGAGTTGACCACCTTAGACCTTTTGAGATGCAAGACGAGAACATTTCTGGCTCACCACCTATGTTCAAACATAGCCCCCCCATTCAGGCATACCCCCCATTAATAAAATTTCTCACGCTCCCCCCTCCCCATTATGAGTTTTCTCATCTGCGAAAAAAAAAGGTACCACATACATCCAACTATCGAACTACAGAAAGTACCACGAAGCTTATTTGTTCTGTGATTTCAATCAAGTTGAAGCCAGTTGAGTGCATCATAAGCCCCACTACTCCGGTATGTTTTGCTCAGAGAATATGTGAAAACCTCCCATTTATAAACTTACCCCCCATTCAGCCTTACCCCCCTCCCCCCATTCAAATGGTCAAATGCTTCTAACTACCAATTCACATCACTTTTCAGAAGTGGCTACCCCCACTTGTAAATGGGGGGTGCAAGCTACGCACTACCTGTGTCTCCTTTGTGCTTGCACGGACCCAAACAAGCGATCAAACATACATCCATTGTATCACAGACAGGAAAAGAAATGATGTCACTTTTCTCCTCATGCTCAGACGAGGTCAGGTACTGTAGGTGTCACATGAAATACGAATGCGCACTGTGCAACTCACAGTGTCATTCACAAGAGCAGATGCGCCTTTCATATACTAAAAAAAAATTGCTCACTTATTAGCTCTTGTTCAAATACTTATTTTGCTAATCTGCTATTGACAGGAGGGTGTCACGCACCAAATGACTCTACAAAAAGAATGATGCATCTATTCACATACTCCGTCCACATGTGTAGGTTTCAAGTTGGGGAACAGGCCACGAGTCACTTGAATAAAACAAAATATGGCCAACATCATTATACTATGAATTCTTAAAAGAATATGATTTGTTCAGAACCAATTTCTATGTACCTTGACTATAATAACAGATCCACAAGAAAAGTGCATGGATCAAGGTTGGGATATGAACAGCTCAACGAATGCAGATACAGCAACGATTTCATGTGCAGACGGAACGCATTCCACTCATTAAGCACATCCTTACCTCAGGCCTGTCAATGAGACGTGTGCGATTGCACGCGCATGCCTTGGCACACGCCTCGATCTCTGGAGGCCAGCGATTACCGCACGTCTAGATTTAACAATAGCATGTCACAAATTTGAATCTGCAGTAGAGATCTCCTCTGTTAACATTGGCGTTCATGTTTACACCCATGGCCACCAACAACCATGGTTGAAATTGATCACTCATCGATTACATGCCAATTATCACCATATCAGCCATATCAGCGAGTTTGAAATAGAATGCGTATTTTGCTTTTATACAATTCGACTATCACGCCAGGAATTTATGCAGCCAACGACAGATCTTTGAGCGGTTCGGACTACACAAAATCAGACACGAGTGACTTTTCAAGAAAGCCTCTCTGAATAGGAAAGCTAGTTCGGTAGGCAATTCAGCAAACTTTTAAAGGATGGGGGAAAGAAGACATGTTTGGGTACAAAACTACAACTGATGGACAAGATTGTGAATTTTATTTGGTACAAGTTGTGCGCAAAATACAGGAAGGAAGTCAAGAAGACTTCGCCTTTAAAACGGAAAGCTCTTTCTTCCTCACTGTCAATGATTGAAGGCACTAGTAGTGTAACGAAATTTCAGGTTTGTATATTTAGTCTTCTACTCCACTCTCTGTTTTGACGAGGTAAGCATTTAAGCACAAAAAAGTGGGAAAAAGTTTCCCGAATTGGCCTTAGTAAATATTTCCCAGAGAAAAATCTTTCACGATTAGGTTTTTTCCAAGTTTTCACAGGAAAGAACTTTCGCGGGAAAGATAAAACATGACAAAGAAAACTGGCTTCTCGCTTTGCAGCTGTGACATACTTTTGTTACTAGTATTAGCATTACTTGCGATACTTCCAGAGTTTTTTATTGAATATGTAAAACAAATTAAATTTTGAGGAAAACTAAAATTGTAAAAATTCATGTTGCAGCAAAAAACTTCCCAAGAATGGGCCGTTTGAAATATTTCGTGGAAAAAACTCTCGCCAATTCAGCCGAAAATTGTGAAATCGTGAAAGTTTCTGACCTTAAAGTAATATACCCAGACTGTAGTTTATCCTGCAAAATATTAAAAGGTTTTCAGTTTTCTGAGGAAATTAATTCCACGGCCTTCCTTTGAACAATGAGTGCTGCCATATCATCAAAAGTTATTTCTGTCTTTCGTTGAAAGGCAATTGATAAGGAATGCATATTTTTAACGATGGACTTTATTTTTGCAGTTCGATGGCGGATGAATCTCGCGGGACTTACTATTCACTGTTGAAAATTTTGAAAGTGAAAAAGGGACCCTTCAGGTAATAGTATTTCTCGTTCGCTGTCTAGATTTTATTACCGCAAGCTCAGATAAAAGACAGGGATTTGTATTCTGCGAACCTGTCCCCGAACCAGTGAATCAGAATAAGTATATATATTGATGATCTATTTGTTCCAACACGCCAACTTTGCTCGCCAAATCAGCTACCGCACAAAGACAGACGATAGACCTAAGTTCATTCCAGTATCACCATGTACAATCATTCCTATGCAAGCATGTCTAAAATGTTTCCCGTGCCCTTCTATTTCCTTTACTTTTCTGTATCATCAGGGCCTTCAGTACTGTGCAAAAATAAGATTTCACTCATCTCCACTTATTATCCACACGCAAACACAAAAGAAGACACCCCAAAACCACTCACTTACCATGGCATTGTCGTGGTATTGTTTTTCACTCACTTATTAAAATAAGTTGCAGCCTTGGCTGCATAATGAAATATGAATGCATTATTAATTAGGACTAAAATAGTATTCAAATTACTTCCACTATGACCTATGCAAATCTTTTACAAATACTTTCGAGACAACAATACAGGTGTGTTCTGGATGTGTTCATGCCACTCATTTGCCGCTCATACACAGTGGAAAATGAGTGGAAAATGAGCATGAAATCCATGTACACAAATACAAATCTGTTCCCAAATAACAATAGTGCCTCCTACTTAGATCTGCCACTTGAAATGAAAAGAAGTGTGTATGAACAAAGAAAGTGGGTGCCCCTCTTGTTCTGAAAAGTGTGTGAAGGGAACCTTATTTTCTAGCAGTACTGTAAAATTTATCGCCCTTGAAAATTTCAAATGCTCCCTCATTTTCTGGACTTCCTGTGTTCTCATGGTTCCCACCCTTCTACGTTTTCGCAAATTCCACATTACATACACATGCCCACGAAGTGTACCTTGTACAGGGTTCCCACTAATCTCTGAAATTGAAATTACCTGACTTTTCCAGGTTTTCCCTGACCAAAATAAATGAAATTCCCTGATCGTTTTGACAGAGTTATTCGACTAAATCATAAAAATTATAGACTCATCAGGTTTTGGGGCCTTCAACTCAGCCTGCGTGGCCCACAGAAACAAATTGATGTGCAAGTCTCCAGAAGTCTTCACAGTGAACAGATGTACGGCATACAACCAGATAAAGTACATAAATTTTTTGTAATTCTCACCCTTTTTAGCTAATCTTACCCTCTTTTCTTCCTTAGAATTTAGCTGCACTCCAGATAGTTTGCTTACCTACGTTTGAAAATGAATGAAGAACAAAAATCTAGTTCTAAGGAATGAGTGTCCAACCATGTAACATGAAAATGGAACCGAAGCAATGTTGAGCCCTGGAGGCACTACAAATGGCTTCTTTGATCCACGCTGATCAGCAGCCATTTTAGTGAAAATGAGAAAAGCTTTTCTAATGTTGATAAATGCGACTTGCAAAACTTTCCACAACGGAAGCAATGACAATTTGGAGTAGTATCAAGAGACTCATACAAACAAAATAAAACGCAGACAGATCGTGGCAGCAACACTTTGAGTCAAGGTGTAACTGGGGACATTCCTCAACTTGACAACGACCTGCCCAAAGCTGTGGGCAATCTCGCGGATACAGTAGAGGAAGAATAAAATTCCTCAAGCTACAATGAAATTCACAGGGCCATTTATCACGATAACTCTGATGAAATAATAAATGAATGAATAAAAAAACTCTGATGCCAGTGTGCAGCCAACCGCCAATGAGCTTTTTGATGCTCATGCCCTTGCACAAGACCCAGACCTTTTACAGAACAACACAACCGAAACCGCCGTTTCAGAAACGGACATCAAGACCATCGAAACATTTGAGGAAAAGTAACGGAGGACTATGAAGTAAAAAAGGAGTTGGGAGCTCTTATAGTTGAACACCTTGCTTCCCAGGCCCCATGTAATTTGGTCCAGACAGCTGTCCGGAAACAAATACAAAACTCGTTTCAAAAGCTCCAATTGAGGTAACCAAATTTCAATAAACTCACAAGTCTTGCTAGAGACTCTACCTTTGGGAGGTAATGCTTCCAAAAATCCAAACAATTAATACGGAGTCTTCCAGAAATCTCCAGTATTCAAACTTACCCCAGACACAGGGCTGCTACTAGGGGCTGATGAGGAAATTGAACGAAGCACTATCGCGATGAAGACAAAAAAAAATGTCAGCAAACCTTGGTAGTGTCATCTATAGGAAGTAGTTGCTAAAAACACCAGTCAGAAAGAACAAAACTTGCCTTTCTTTACTGAGACAATTGCTCATCAGTTCATTATTCACTTTTCCTCATTGTTTTATTCAAGACACTTAAGAAATACTCAACATACAAGTCGAGTCATCCAAAAATTATAGAAATTGAAACATCCAAGGGAGTCTCCGGGAATCCAAATTTAATAAGCCCTCTTCACATAAGCCACCTCCCCAAAATCTATTTCCGGCACATAAACCCCTGGGGCTTAATGAACATTTCGGTACCTCTTTTCTTTAGAGGACAGAGCTGCATAAGTTATTTAGCATTATACTGCCATTGAAATGTAAAGATATAGGTGATCTGAATTTCCTTATGATGTATTCCTTCCACTTTTCCCCTGTGAACTACTCTTTAAAGCTTCGTTTCATGACTTTACAAAAAATTGCAAAAGGGGGGATGAAAACGTATCAGTAGAAAGAGAGGGGATGAGCGAAGGGGGTGATTAGGTAAAAAGGGTGGCGATGATTGACAAAGAAGAAATGGTTACAGTGTTATGCTCGTACTACATTTTGGTCATAAGACAATCACCGGATTAGTGTTATGATATAGCATAACTTATCACTTGTCTAGTTCTCGATGAAACCCACTAAGAACAGTTTTTAATAGTGTTTTACATGCCTTGATGACATTACTTCCTTGATCGGGAAATATTGTACTGTATTCTTCGGGAAAACCTTTACTTACATCTACTGAAGTTGCACGTAGGAATTTCCGAAACAGGTTGCATATGCGCTTTAATATGTGCGGGTCAACATGCACGCACCAGGAGGGAGGGGGTCAACATTTTTAAAAAGGCAGGGGATGCCAAAAAGGGGCGATTGAACACAAAGGGGGGATACAACCCCTCTGCACAGTATGAACCTCTTTGGCAACGTTCACAATGATTTAACTGGGTCCGCTCATTTTTATATGATTTACGTAGGTCAACTAGGCTGGAATTTCTGTACTGAACAAATAAAATGTTGGAGTCTCTGAAGCCTGCATCACAGAACTTTGGCACGTTTCCACTGCACCTTGGTTTGGTAAGCTACTACATATAATAGCTTTGTTAACCTTAAAATATGCTTCAGGAGGAGTTCTTTTAGAAGCCCGTCAATGCACCTAACTCTGGATCTTTGCCTGCATGTAAGCCATAGAGATACACTAGTCTATCTGTGAAAGCTCAAGGGATATGCCTAATTCCCTGACCAGAATCAAAATTCCCTCACATTTCCAGGTTTTCCCTGCCCATTTTCAAATTCTCTGACTTTTCCAGGTTTTCCAGGTATTCCAGGTCTGTGGGAAACCTGCTTGTATAAAGCCACACCGCAAGTGTTTCATAATTAAAGAAAGAGTTGATCTGTACAGGCAGAAGAACTTTGCTTAGCGCTCAAAGTACTAGAAAGGCTGTCTTT
>JAOBRC010471233.1:0-11803 GCA_027575255.1 Scolionema suvaense
AAGATTTTTTGATCTGCAGTCGCGTTTAGTGACGTAAAATTGTGGTTTGTGTTCGCTGCTGCGATGAATTCGTACTTTAAAAAGAACGATTTTCCCGAGAAAAAGTTATTAAAAAGCAGAAATATTACTATCTTTTTACATATTTTTCTATGCTTATTTAGATGGGATTAGGTTGTATATTTACCTGGGTTCCCTGTTCATGAATAGATTGTAAGACCTGCGATTCTGTATACTTGATCTACGATACAATTACGCATCCTTCCGGAAAGCTTTGCACTTTTCTTTTATCTGATATTACGAAAGCTTTCGATTCGGACAACCTCCGAACTGTTTTCCCAATTCTAAGACAACCGCTGAACATTTTTAACTGAAATAAAGGCCTCATGTTTTATTGATATGCTTATTTCACTTTTAATCACTGCTTTCCTTTAACAAAAAAAAAATCTTCTTAGATGAAGTATTCCTGCAAGTCATACGTTTTTGGATGTAAGATATGAAACTTTCGGTGAACGTATCCTTACTCATTTTTATGAATTGCTGTCCACTTCAATATGTTGCTTTTCTTTCTAGGCAAACTTCACTGTAACATGTACGAACTTCTCGACGATGTCCGTGTATAGGCTTCCACATGAAGAATGGGATGTCGCATTCGTCTTCAAGAAGACTTCTGATGTCAGAGATGCCACCAAACGTCGTACGGTCTATAGTTTTTGCCACAGATTTAGAACATGTTATGCCAGTCTGAGGTAGTTGTTGATCTTTTTGATTTCGTCTATCAATCCCTTTGAAACTTAATTTCTGAGATGAACCAAAAACATGATAATGATCGCGAAATACACTACTCAATGTAGAACGGTTTAACAAGTGCAGACTAAGCTCACAAGACTGGAAGTGCTCCCCTGCCACAGGGTGAAAAGATCTGTCATGCATATCTGCACTGCCAGAAGCAGGATCTTTTCACAAGATTTTTTTGCCAATGGCGAGATCTATTACACTAACAGAAAGTTAATTTGTCTTACCCAATCGGTAAAGGCCAGGATACACAGCTAATAGATCTACCAAACAAGAGGATTGTATTATTGCCATGCTGATAAGCTCAGGCTTGCTGCATGGCTTATAGTCTGTCCAGTGCGTAGGAAAGTGTTTGTTGTATTTTTGGTAGATGCGAGCAGCAGAAAATGTAAATTTCAATCAAATCGGCAATGATTGGTGGGATTCAAGTGGTCTTATTGAAATCAGCTAATGCAATTAGTTCGTCGAATGGTGCCGGTCAATATCACCACATGGCTCCAAATCAGAGAAATATTCATGTACTCTGGAGATCTGCAATTTAAAGACGTTGTATTGATGCATAGATGTGATCAGATTGCAGCATGGCATTTAGTGACAACTATTCCTAGTATTGTAGCTGTGTATTTCCATGGACATCAATTATACGACGTAGTATTTCACGCGACAGAGCCCTGTGCTTCCTCGTGGCTCAATAGGTATCATGGAATTATCGCACTACATCATACCCCAAGTTTGCTCCAAAAAATAATCGCCCACGCGTGAAGGCGATTTAAGCCGGCAATTAGTCAGCTAATCTCATACCAAAATCAAACCAGTTTGATGTTTGAGAATGTCATAGACACGGCGAGACAGATTAATGTTACCGCCTGAAGACTGTCTGGACATGAATAATGCGATGTGTACCGCGTACCTATCTGGATAATAAGGAACTAATAAGACAGTATACACTGGCCTAATAGACTAATACGTATTATATCATAGCTGTGTATCCTAGCCTTAAGAAATGCTAAAGTCTGGTATTCACCAGACGACTATCGCTATTAAAGGGTGAAAATTGACGACTATCACTATTGGTCAAAAATGATATTTTAATAGATGATAGAGGTCATTAAAACATGATGCACAGTTTTTATTTCACGACAAAAGCCGGTGTAGTTCTAGAGATATTCAACCCCAAACTTTGGCAAAGTTCAGCATCTGCCATCTTGCGAATAAATAAGCGTGATGTCACTGGGACACTACCCAAATTATCTAAATTCCGTTGCCAAAATACTCAGTATTAAATTATTGTGAAGGACTGTCTCTTTTGTTTTCTTATAGAGGTAGGTAATATTTTAAAGATCCACTTAAGATAATAACGTTGGTGTATACGTTACTAAGAAAATGGGACACTTAGCAGCGTGCCTTGATGACATCATCAAGATGGTAGCTGCCGTATTACTGAATATCTCTAGAACTATATAAGCTTTTGCCGTGAAATAAATACTACATGTCATGATTTAATGAACCCTATCATCTGCTAAAATATCATTTTTGACCACTGTTCCCCTTTAACGCGACTCCAATTAATGTGATTTTACAATTTGTGAAATCGCGAAGGTCAATTGGGAATTCTGGGAATTCTCAGATTGGGCAATATCTTCATAGTCGCTTGTAATTCCTGGTACCCACAGCACGACATGACCGAAAAAACACGACCATGTAACGACGCGACCAGAATGGGTACGTGTTGTTCGCGTCCATATTTGATTGACAGCTACTCAGACACATGACTGCAGGACACGACCAGAGGAATGGAAAATTTTCATTTCTTTGGTCGTCGTCGTGTCGTGATGGTATTGTTCTCGGCAATTAAGCGTGATAAATATGATTAGTTTTGGAGCAAATGAATGAAAATTGATGAAGTGTGGGAGGTGAACTCATTCATGTAGCCAGTCAATGGGGTGAACGCAGGTGCCGTTGGGAATTTACTTGAGAGGGGAACAAAACAAGCAAGAACTGCACTTTTAAATGATGAAAAAGGACTGTTGTCAATTGACTGTACCCGGTACCCGGTATCTGGTACCCGGTACCCAGTACTCGGCACCTGGTATCCGGTCCCTTTATCTGGAGAAACCTTACGACTTCGCATATGACTCCATCCGGCAGTCTCACCTCTCATTCTACACCCCGCTCCGACCCCGCAATCAAGCTGGGATGAGGGAGTATTTGACAAAAAAGTTATCCGTTTTCTCCGAGTGAACAGTTGGACGCTTTTTTAATTTGTGAAGTTTTGGAGAGGCGTTTATTAGAGCGGGCGTTCATCAAAAAATCTTCTTACAATGACCTCCTGTACATTTTTTAAACAATGTCTTGATTGTTACACCTGAATAATATGTCGACGCAATTTTCTGATGCTCTTTAGGATTTTAAGTCCAGGTTTATTCTCTGTATGTATATCATCAACGTAAATGGACGCCCTCTGGGGACATTTGATAGAGGGGGCGTTTATCAAATTTTCGTTTTAGGGGAGCGCTTATTAGAGAGGTGTTTAAAAAAGGAGGGCTTTTAAAAGAAGGAGGGCATTTAAAGCTGAATTTCCACTTGGGCGAATGTTGCTTTCGTCGCACGCAGCGAAAAATTTTGCGTCAAAAAAGTTGAATGGGTTGCAACTATTTTTTCGCCGTGACGAACACGTGCAGCGCACGTTGTAATTACTATTAATTCGCTTTGCCGCTCATTTTGGTGTGACTTTAGCACAGGTGGAAATCCACTTTTAATAGAGGATTTACAGGAAGCAGAGGATATTGAGTTTTGTTTATGCTTATGCTTGATCATATGCTGTTACTTACATCATCTATTTTTGGAGGGCAATGTAGTTTGTTTTGTTCATTTTTGTTGCAGTACTGCATATCAAAACTGAAGATGCATTCTGTTCACTGCCAGACGCTGCAGTATCGATGAAAGAAATCTGTTCTTCGTGATATACTAAAAAACATGCATTGAAATATCTTGAGGGAATGGAAAAAAGTTTCGCCATTGTGGTACACTCTGTCGTTGTTTACATGTCTACTTATAATGTGCAATCTTGCAGAAATTGTAATTGGAATTTGCGTAAAAAATGGCATAAGGCCAACAACAAGCAAAGGATTACTGAACGAGGGGAAGAGCAGAGCAAATCAGGGCGGATGGGTCGGATTACGTTTGACAGTTCTATTTATATATCAAATTTCGAAAAACAGTATTTTGGGTGCATGTGCGATTGCACTAGGCTTCCTAGAACCTCAAAATGTTTTTATTTTTGCAGGTGGATCAAGTATAAAAAGACCTGCTGATTCGTCCATGGCCAAGAACAGGAAAATGTCAGTATTCGCTCGCTGCTAAATGGATTCCTATATCGTTCCATAAGTAGATTCAGCGTTTTTGACGTAAAATGTCCATAAGAATTATGGTCCAAAAATTGCCTTTGTCCAATATATTTTATGCAAGTGCGTGTAAGTGTGTGTCAGTACTTGTGTAGCACTGCCTGTTACTTGCATTCTTTTTTGGAATTTCGACACAAGCAAATACTTCTAGTACAAATAAGCAACATCATAAGCTCAGTTTACACGTAACTGCTGGCAACGTTTTATTAAAAGTAAAAAAAGGTATTGATTCGAGCAGCGACATGTACAATCAGGTGCAAAAATTTTGAGACTTTCGTGATTTTTCGGCCTATTTCCAAAACCAGGGATATGCTAAATACGATCATTATTCTGAAATCACAAGAATTTCTACGTGATCAACCGACAGCACGACTATACCAACCTCGAAAGTATCAAACTAGCACGATTCTACCACCTAAACATTTTCGCAAGTCTCATCAGACGACTGCAAATGGGCATAATTGGCAAAATCTCTAAAAAGTGGGCGTGGTCACGAAGTTGGGGCCATCTCCCCCTTCTCGTCTTCAAAGTCGCTCAAAGTCCTAAATGTCCGATTCTTCAAACCGAGCCATCAACCCGTGGAGGCTAGAGTTTCTTCACGGATGGGCAATACCATTAGTCCTTTGCTTGTGGGGCTGGCAAAGGCCGTATTTTGAGCATGTCTCAATATATTTTGTTCCTGATTGTAGCACATTGTACATGACACAGAGTTCCTAATGAGGTTTGGGGAGAGGGACATAAAGAATTGGAACTTTCATTATCAATGTCACTTGCATTAAGCACCCAATGTCCGGTCTGGGTTCAGAAACAAAGTAAATAAGTAAAATTTCTCACCGAGAGTCCACTTTTGAAATTATCTACAAAACCTATATACACTTTTACAATCTTGTTCTTCGTAACTCCAGTTCATCTGCTCTCTTCCACTGCTAACCCACACACTGATTAAAAATTCAGCGAGATGCTTGCTAATAGCATCTGAGTCACGTGACCCACGGTTTCTACTGGACGAATTATCGAACACCCAACAGCATTAACGAAAACCCGGCCAGTGGTGATGGAACCACTTTCTGACGCTCCTGGTCGACTCAATGTGGCCAGTAGTACTGGTATTGATGCAACGTACCGTTTGAAGCATTTGCTTTGACCGAAAAACTAAAGTCAATTCTCACTTTTCCTTAACTCTTAGCTTGTGCTAATTATTTTTAAAGACCTGAAAAAATCCAGCCATTTTGCCAATCTTGCAATTACGATAACTTCTGAACTAATGAAGCTAGAGACATTGGGTTTGAACCATGAGAAAGGAAATTGAGTGTACTTTAAAAAAGGTCAAGGCACCTTACTCACTGTAATTGCTGTGACAGTGCAACTGTTTTATGCAAACTGCCGAGCCATTTACTGAGTTTTTCATGAATTTGGTACAACGCCTTGGAGCGACATTTCGCTTCAAATGCCATTATTGATATGACGATCACGAACAACCTACACCAAGCAGTTTCTCAGTATAAGAAAAGATAGTAAGAGAGAAGAGTTACGTGCTCGCTCTTTTCGAAAATCGAATGGGCTACCCCCAAAAAGTTGTTTGAAGTTTTCATGATAATTACGCTCAATTTTGCTTGCTACTTCTACTTGTTATTTGTCATTTATGTTGATCATCAAAGTTGCGAAAACTGGGATGACAAAAATAGAACAAGAATAGTACACGTTTTTGGTAAGCCCATCTATTGTCGTGTTGGTTTGTGAATACCGTAAGCCACTTTGAGTTGAACATACCAAGCACCAGGTACCGGTTACCGGGTACCAGATACTGGGTATCTACCAATAGAGCCTTGGTCAAGTTTTTGATGGATTTTTGCTTGTAGGGAAACGGCGAATAACGCAACTGTGTTGGCAAATCAATCGGAAGATTTTTATGGGCATGTTTGACATCATGGCCACATACATTCACATACTGTGGAAGACGTTTATCTGATTAAAGTCCATTTAAATAATACACGACATTGTTCAAATGAAAACATCAAAAGCGTGTCCATCAAAGCATGATCTATAATTGTGGAAAAGCTGCTTGGCAAAAAAGACTTTTTTGATCCAAAAAAGTAAGACTTGCAAGATTTCAACCAAAAAAAAATTGTTTACGTTAGAATTGCTCCCAGAATATTTTTGGTCGGTTGATTACGGTACATAGAAAACTTCGTACGCGCCATTAGGACATCACGAAGAAGCACATGGCAAGAAATCGCACTATTTAAATACTTGTTCTCAGGGCAGTCTAGTTTAACCACTGTCTCTCCATTTTGACAAAGAATCAGCACAACTGATGCCGCTGGAATTGGCTAGTGTTGAGTGTTGCATGCTGCACGGAAGCTGGCGCAAATGAAATTATCGGCAACAACTGACGTCCAAAATGATGATATGTATGCCTCTTTGACCTTAACATTTTCACGAGAGTGCATGCCAGGACCTGGACCAATAGATTTGCCCAGCAAGTATAATGGGCGGAGAAAACGAGTCAGGAATTGAACAAGAAGAAAGCAAGTTTATTTGGTTTAATCCACTTATTCTTGTGAGAACATCACCCTAGCAACGGTTTCCTTTTTCACTACAGTGGAAGCAGCGATCAAGCTTCCTGTTGGATCCTACTACATCGATGGGAGCGAAGGTGGGGTTTATGAACGGCTACATTTAAACAAAGTAAAGATAATATTATTATGATATAATTGACATTGCAAAAGTACCAAATTTTGTAGATGTAGATGAGTACTTGTGCACAAAAAGTACAGCAACTGTACATGCAAGACGGAAATTAGAAGCCACAAAGAAAAAAGCAATTCCTTCTTTATAAAAGACATGTTGACTCCTTCTTGCAACTGAGAATACATAAATAACCATTAGTCAATTTGACTTGCCGAACTATTATTGCTTGATTAATATAAAACCATTCCAGAAGAAAATACATGGCACAGATGATCTACACCTGATAAATGCAATTATTACATCCAACACTAAATATAAACGTACTGTATTAAACGTCATGCATCAGAATAAAAGTTTTACATCATTAAATGGTGATGTTCATTAACTGATACTAACAAAAGACGATCTTCTAACCATCACATGATAAGTAGCCAGACGCATGTATATAGTGTTGTACGTGCATTAGAACAATACAACAAGATCATACCTGCTATTTAGCCCGATCTCTTCTTAGGTTAATTTCAGAAAAGGGGTAGGGAAACAAGAACTAAGCTGATTAAGACAAGGGCCAGAAGACGCGCGCAGACTTCCACAGTCTGTAAAATCTCATTTGCTGTAAGATGTAATATGTAAATTGCAAGAAATTCTTTATTCTAAAGGAACATTGGCTCACTTTTTTTTCTAGCCCATTCCTTGTGCGCTGCCATTCTTTAAGCAGATTTCATAGTCATATAGTCATATCCATAGCGAAATTATAATATGCACCTCAAAATGGTCAGTTTCCCGAAGCACACACTCGACAAGAACAGCCTTGCATATCAAATGAGCCACAGCACATTTAATAATTATGCATAGTAGCTGTGAAAGACAACGGGATTATCGCACGCATATATATCTTTCTCCGAGTGTGTGTGACAGGTATGCACGACCTCTGCATCGAGAATGAATTGTTGTACTCAACAAGCCAAAAATGTTGTTTCCAGTGGCAGCATATCTATCAGATCTGCAACTGTCAAATTTGGTGTGTGCGCGGACAGTACATTGTGGTTTGTAGAAATGCTAAACAAAATTCTGAGAATCAGCCCCTCTCAAGTCTTTTCAAAGTTAGACTACCTATGGGCGTTGTCACTTTCATAGTAACGCAGTAATGCACTTGATTTGAAAGGCAATCGACAATGAACAAAGCTAATTAGCGTGGCATGAACGACGTTAACTGAAGTCTGAGTGCAAACAGTTCCCAAAGAGACTAATTCACTCAATTTTATGAAAAAACCCAGAAATAACACAATGGAAGTGCTATCATATGTTGATGGTCACTACATCGCACCTTGACAATTATCATCACAATGAATGTATTTCAATGAAATCAAACAGACAGTTCAACTCAAGGTAGTGTCACGGTCATGTGAGGACAAAAAACTTTATACATCGACCATTACAAAAAAACCATATAGCGGTCTCATGCCAAATACGAAGCTTTGCATCATCTACAAAGATGGTTTGTTTATTTATTTAGTGGAAACGTTGTTAAACCAAGGCTTTAAAATAAACATCAGAAATTTTGCTTCCAATGATGATTCGTCTTCTCCATAATAGCAATTAGGTACAGAGAAATGAATTCAAGAACTGCGTATGAAACGATGTTTGTCAGTTGAAAGCAACAGATGACCAGCCGAAACATGTCTGATTCTTTAAAGAGAATATTCTTCTTTCTTAAAGTTTTAAGTAATATTGTGCTACTGAGATCAATTAGTTCAAGAACTATGACACATTACCAAAACCGAACTCAAAGACTACAAGGAATAGTGAACAGGACAAGCGATTTGACACAGCAACATGCTGCTATAAGTTCCCGTGCCAGGCAAAGTCATCCACATGCACGTAGGTTAAATGTCAACCATAACAACACCACAATATTGCAAGCAACCATTCAACATCAAGCTGATAGTCGCGAGCCGCAAGCTACAGTCATTTTCTTTTCCCAAGACTTGGTTAAAAAAGTTCTCAAATCATTTCCAATAAGCAAGTTTGTGTGTTCAAATATCAAGGCTCGTAAAATGTCCGAAATTTTAACCGCAAAAATTTCTTCCCCTAAAGCGGCTATTCGTACCTGCTGCCAAAGGTATTTTTAAAACGTTCGCAAAAAGGCAGTCACGGGCGTGAATTTATGCTCATATGATCCTACATACATGGCTCCTATGGTATTCACAATGGCTACTAGGCCGCAAAACAACGTTCAGAGAAGCTTAGGTTATAGCGCCGAGTCTTCTCAAAATATTCTGGTCAAAACATTTCACGTAGAAGCAATAAGAGTCAATAATACCTTCAGAATATACCATGTTATGTATACTAGTGGTGCCATCTAGCATATAATGCTTTATCCAGCAATTCATAAAAGCCTGACACTAAAAGGTGAGCTGACTATCCCATGCCCTGTACCTATTCCAATACACTAATAAGCACATAAGGTAGCGTGATAAATATACACTTATGCAGGTACACATTTATACGAGTAATTCCTATATAGCCAGCACAGAAAAATACAACCAATTCAAAAGCACATCACAATAAAAACATTCAATTAAACATACTATGTCCAAGATGAGAAATAGCTATTGACGAAAAGCTGAGCCGTTCTCGGAAATAATGCCACAAGAAACGAGAACAACAAACAAAGTAAAGCTAATTGTTGTCCTTACTCCGCTCAGTAGAAAGAGCTAACTATGCACGATGCGTACAAGACGACAGTTTCGGCCTGTCCATATCATTGCCACTTGACATACTAAAAAATGGATTTTCTTTTCGGGCACAGGGCTTTCACAAAAGGCAACATATGCTATTATCTGGAGCCATAATAAGCAAATATACCCAATATCAATGAAACGCATTTGAAAACTACATGAAAGCTAAGGCCAAGCGTAGATATGTCCAAAGAAACAGGATCATTTGATAACATTAAGTTACACTCTTTTGTAAAGTAGTAGAGCTCAGTCAGACTCAAACCAAAACTTGATTGCCTTCAATTTCGGGAGCGAGGATTTTGTAAAGCTGGACACCATCAATAAAATCTGAAACAAAAAGGATGAACATATTGAACGCAGCCTTGACCTTTCGCAGACCATCATCATGATCAAAAACATATTTTACATTCATCCAAAAGATTGCTAAATTTGCATGCAACTCGGACCCAAATAAAGACATTTTCACATCTAAAGTCAAGTCCAAAGTCCACATCCAGCGCATGAGTACATAAATTTTTGAGTCACACTCTACAGGTTGCGGCTGCAATTGTCTAGGACGCACCAATTACCTGTGCACAGGCGTTCATATTCGCCATGGTAAACAAGCCAGTTTGAAACAACTGAAATTGAAATTCCTCTGTTTCCAACAGATAAAGTAACAAATATATGGGCTAAGAAATCGACTGGAACTTTATGTTTCACACTCACTTCTTTCGGGCTTTCGCACGGAAATATCTGTTTGATCATAAGTAACATTTCATAGCACGCGTCAGTTCTGCTTCTTCCGGTAGGTAAAGGTTTCTTTTCGAAGCGATTTTCATATCTTACAACAGGAAAAGGCAGGTCAAATACCATACAGACAATAGGCGAATTAACTAGTGGTATGTAATCTGCTTTGCAGATACTTTATCTGCTCAGGAGATATTAGGTGAGACCAACTTCATTGAGCGCCAGAATGTCAGAAAAATAAAATAAAACTCCATCCCATTTTTTTAATGCTTTTAAGTGAACACAACTTGACTTTCTAATAGAAGATTCATGTAACGTTTGGTTAGCGCATTCGTTCTCAAACTCGTATATTGGCCGAGTGATCTTTTTGTGTGAATTTTATTGAATATACATTTTTGCTCCTTACTATCAAAACAACAGGAAATCGGAGGACGCAGGTTCCATACTGCCTACTACCTGAAGAACCAATACTACGAAGCTGAAGATGCAAAAAACACAACAGCAGAGAATCGAAACGTACCACCATCAAGACCTTTTTGCTTCTTCTTCGCAAACTTGGGGATTTTCTTGGTTTGCTTCTTTTCTTTTCGATCAGGAGATATAGGTGGTCCGATTGCTGAATCTTGAATCTCGACATATTGCTGTTCTTCGGCATTGGTTTTAGCAGCTTCACTGCAATTAGAAAAGGGAAGATTTGCTACAATCTTCAAGGAAAGGATAGGTAGACTATGCATTTTGATGATGAACAAGCAGCACAACTAATATCAGACAAACCTACACGAAGTAAGAAGCAAATAATACTTGAGAGACGCGTCCAGTAGAGTGTGGCACGCAGGCTCATATTTGAACCAAGTTCTAAAAGACGGTTCCCCTCTATCTACTCCTTCAGAATGTGGAGTGCAGGAATAAGAAGGAATTGCTTGCTAGTTCTACAGATGCAAATCTGAAGCACAAGCGTATTAAACAAGAACAATTTGACAAATTTGTGCCAACTACACTTCTAATTATGTTTAATGTACCACAACAATCGTGTTAGCAAAAACACGAACGAATCCCTCCCTTAGTATCAAGACACTTCATGGGAAAACGCTGCCTAGCTGATCAGATCACCTAACAGTAGAGCAACAAAAAAGAAAAATGCAAGAATGTACAGCCATTTAAGGAACGGTAGGGGGTTTTTGGCCATGAACAAAACTGTATTACATGGTCACCGATACTGGAATCG
Source organism: Scolionema suvaense (assembly GCA_027575255.1). Taxonomy (NCBI): domain Eukaryota; kingdom Metazoa; phylum Cnidaria; class Hydrozoa; order Limnomedusae; family Olindiidae; genus Scolionema; species Scolionema suvaense. Next base: position 11,583 of record JAOBRC010471233.1, read on the forward strand.
TATTGAAAATATTAACCCTTTAAGATCACATATTAAAGATATCACACTCTTCATGCTAGTATTGAGATGTAGAGCAAAATTAAAGCTCACAGTAAAGCTCCCTAAATTATTCAAATCGACAAAAAAGCACAACGCTCAAAGTTGAACACACCTACCTAAGTTGTCGGGGGATGTAACCCTCTCTTCGGTGAGATACAACATCCTTGTAAGCATGCCAGCGG
>JAOBRC010471344.1:0-11802 GCA_027575255.1 Scolionema suvaense
CGAGAGCCATTTTGCCACCTGTAATTACCCTGAACATAATCCAATGCTAATGAAACTTACACATAGCTTCACCCTGTCACTAAGGAGTGCAATGAAACAAGAATGGTGTTTCCTGGATTTATACTTCAAGGACAACAAGGTTTTTTCGAGATGGGGACGTCTATATTTTGGAGAAATTTTTGCGTTTTTTCACCCAAATCTTCCTAGAAATCTGTTCGTCTCGCAATATCGACTGAAAACCCAGCAACGAAACCTAGCCTATCTTATTCAGTATAAAAAGCTAGGTAATATCACCAAAAACAAGTTTAAAATACGTATCGGGAAAAATTCTACGTAGATCGTAGTACTGAAGGGGCCGAATCCTTTACGGCATCTTTGAAGATATTCATAAAATACTAATCATGGTAAGAGCTAGTAAAATGCTGTGCGCACCGGAATAAGTATACAGTGTTCGGTTCTGTTATTCAAACAATAGGGCATGATGTAGTCAGGAGATATTCAAGTTTGCAAGTTTGGTGCACACACCCCATAAGACTTTATCATCATAGATTCCACCAAATCACTTACACATTGTACTTACCAACATAAAGTGTAGTTTTAAACATACGATGACCACTTTTTGTGTTTACGCGGGTTCTTATTTTCAGCTTACAAACAACGCCGTTGCTGACTTTACTCCGCATTCTTTGAACCAATATAAACCTGCTCTTGGGAAGTCCTGGACCAACATTCCATCGATACGACTTCTCATGCGCCCTGTTGATTCTTCATCTGTTGTGCCAAGCAGTGAACGAGTATTGACTATCTGGAAGCACTCTCGCCAGGTATTCACCGATTTTTTTCTCTAGCATTTCTATGATGCCTTAACTTGTGACTGTTTGTGCCTACGTCTGCATTACTATGAATTGACTTGACCAGCATTTTTTTCCTCTGATCTCCTTTCTATTTGGTGGGAGTGGGAGGGGGGAATTTTCTTTTGCCTGTAACCTCTGCTCGGCTATTTTTGTTGTTTATACGCTTTCATCTGACACGGTTTTCTTGAAGTAGTAATGACATGGCCCTGAAAGATAGTTACTTTTAGTATAATTCTGTGAGTACTTTCAAGAAGTAATTCCTGTCAAGTGCAGCCCTGGCATGATCATTTTGCACCGTGTATGATCACAAAGAATAATTTTGTACATGCTTAAGAGTACTTATTACACCTGTCTTTGATTATTTGGCAATATGAATGATGAAAGCATTTCAATTGAGATGCTGGTGAGATTTTATTGTTTTTTCATGGACTGGTGTTACATCGTCCTCCCCCAAACCCCAACCGCGCCTCATTTTGCCAATATCCGTTCCAGCATCACTCATTTAATGATGCTCTCAAAGCACTATAGTATACCTAAAAGAAAGAAATTTTAGCAGATTTGGTGTTTTATTTGTTAAAATTTAATTAATTTAGTTTATATTTTTCCGCCATCCACCAAATTTAAACTTTCTTTGGTCCAGAAGACTTAAAGCTGTAGTTTATGCGAGTGTGATAACCTAGGCTAACCAGGGCTCCAGTGCTTAATTTTGAAACCAATGCAAGGGACAAGAGGGAAATAGTTCTAAACAGGTTATTTTAGATTGAAGGAAACTTTTCTCAACTTTCTTTTCTCAAAAATCGTTTGTTTGTTTGTTTTTTTGCGGCTTTTTCTCAGTTAGTTCAGTTGTTGCGTTGAAAATGATTTGTGATGTCCGTCGTAGTTTTGGCGACACTTTACCGGAATTACTTCAGCTGGGGTCACTTCGGCATTGATATCTGCGATATCTTTCAGTGTAAAAATGTTCCGATTTTTCCTTCCTCTTTTGTGTCAACAAATTTTTCATTCACAAGCTGCTGGGACCTCTCCATAGTCAACTGGTTGATAATCATACCAGCCATGGCCACTGTGATCAAGAAAGCTAATTTCAGAAAAATTCTTCCGCGAAATTTAAATTTTCCGGCCTCCGTCAAATTAAATTCCCGCCGAATTAAAAATTTTCCCCTATCGGGCGAATTAAATTTTCTTTTCCATCCACCAAATCAAATTCCCCCTAAAAATTTTTTAACGCAAACCACCAAATTAAATTCCCGCCAAAATGTCTTCCTTTAAGGTATGTGCAATTAAACGGCTCGAAGATCTGTCATTCGCAAAAATTAGTTCTGCAAAACTAATCGAAATTCAGAAAAAGAAAAAAGGAGTCTAGAAGAAGAACAGACAGCAAGTGGTGGATTTTCCAGGTTACGAGTTTTCACAAACTCTTATCCAAAGTACCACATTCGCAAAAATCAATGCTGCAAAATCGATCAATACATCCAATTCACAGAAATTAGTTCCGCAAAATATTTCGAATCTATGCCTTCAGTCGCAAAAAAATAGTTCCCCAATATTTAATCCCGCCAAAATTAATTACGTTGGGGTACTAGCAGCTAGGAATGTGGTTTTTGTTTTTTAGACAAGGAGGCATTCAAAGATTTGTTGAACATTATGCAAAGATTGCAAAAAGAACGTAAGCAAATTGCTCAAAGTAAAGACATAAACCCTTTCACTGCCAAAGCAAGTAATGGCCTGTGAAGGAATTATGTATCATCAAAATTCCAAAATGTTGTGACGGACGTCTTAAGTGATAGGAGCAAACTTCATGAAGAGAGTAAGACGCCATGCTTCAATTCACTCTAATTTTGTGAGATTTATTTTGGTATACATTTCTTTACGCATTTAATTTTCACGCAAAGCTGTTGTGCAAGAAAAGTCTTCCTTTCTCTAAAGACAATCAAGGTTAAAATTTTGCTTGTGATTAAAGTGTGGAAATCGGAACTGATTGATTGTGTATTATTTAAATTTGCATTGCCATCTTAATGAAATTTTTTTGCCCACCTGAAAAATGGTACTTTTGCGAACAGTTATCCACACATCTACTTAAAGCACAAAAAGTAATATTTGTTTAGAACTTGAGTAAAACAAGGTAGCGTTTTCTCTTAAAGGACTCCTCCGGCAAAAACTCATGTTAAGTTTACTTGCAAATAAAAAAAAGATGGGCATGGAGACTTCCATTACTTTTTCCTGACACAGTATGCGACGTGCATGAAGTATGCTAATTAATGCACTTACGTCAGTATGGAAGTAGACACACGCCATTGCTGCTACAGGAATCGAGGAATCTTTTAACTCAACAAGCTGCAGTCATTCTTCGAAGTGTTCAAGAACTTTTACAGTTTTAACACACCACTTGCAACGACGAATGCTATCTCGCTTTCAGTCAAACGGAAACAACTAAATATGTAACGTTCGTTTCACGCAACGCACCTGGTTCGATGATTTTCAAATTTTCAAATTACAAATTTTCTTCTGATGGCTGCTGAAAATTTTGTAACTAAGGGGAATCATTACGGGAGATTCGCTCGTACACACGTGGACTGATCCAGTTAATGAGCAGGCTAGTTTACTGTTCAGAACTCGCTACGCTCCTTTTTTGGTAAGAAAGCTCTAAACTCTCAATTACGTAATTGCAAAACAGCGGGAATCCCAGAATTGAGGGATGAAAATGAATGAAGTGTTTTATACTGGCGCAGAGCTTGGAAGTGAAGATGAGTGGAAGTGAAGCAGTGGCAATGCAAATCGAGAAATTTGTTAAACTGTCCAGGGAGTCACTTACTGCAACAACACTTGGGCGATAGTCTGCTAGCATACGTCCGACACCAGGCAGCTTCCAGACTTATTTTATGTGGTTTTCTGCTGACACGGCGTTCCGAGTTGGATGGTTGAAAGTCTTATCAACAACGTCCAAAGAACTATATGAGGAGTTTTACAATGTACCGACTATTTCAGCTAAACCTGCAATTTTACTGCGGCTGCCATTTTGGTTTTCTCTCATACTGACGTCACGATTTTGGGAAGCTTCTTTCCCAGTGAAAGGGAAGCTGATGGAAGCTTGGCTACTACAAATCTGATTTTATGGATACAGGGCAAGAAGAACATAGAAATGAGAACATTTTTGTGGTAATGATGGTAAGCTATTTAACTTTCGTTTTATCGTTTTGCTGGAGGATCCCTTTAAATCTTTAACCCAATTGTATCTGGATGGATTCCGCAGATTTTTTTGTAAACAACACCTGTTTCTATGTACCTGTGTCGCTAAAAATGCCGCATTGTGCGTTTGAGAGAACCAATAAGTTGGTATTGCACACCTTTTTTTACAGAAAAAAACTCATATAGTGCCTATTTTGCTTCGTCTGGATCACGTCTTTGGTTGATTTTGGACTAACTGGTTAACAGTTATTTTTTTGCATTTGAATGATTTTTCACTGCTTTTGAAGCCGTAGACGGCACCATACTGGCCTAACATTTTCTAAAGGTGTCATAGAGGTATTTCAAAGGGTATGGAACGTCTGCCAAATTACATTGCCTTACAATTAGCAGTTCTGGAATTTTTGAGGGGAAGGATGAAATCCGCCCCCCAACCCCAATCTGGTCACTGCGACCTAAAAGCTCTTAACCCTATTGCTCTGGGAGTAGGGAAGCATATCGCCCCTCTGCCATTTTTTTTTTGAACGAAGCTTTTGAACGAGTAAAGCTTTTGTGCACTGAAATTGCATGACTTTTCCTAGAATTATATACGGTATGATTTGGAGGAAAAAAAATTGAAAAGGAAAAAAACATTTAAGTATACTGTTGAAGATAGCCTGCTCTCATACCCTGCTCGAGATTTCTGGTTTCCGCAATCAAAGCTGTACGGCAACTCATTGAATGCAAAAATTGCATTTTGTTTCAAAACAAGTCTCTCGACGGCCAGAAAAGAGTCATGAGATACCTTAAGGGAAGAAAATTTTTGCGGAATTTATTTTTGCGATTTTGGCCTTTTTTCGCAAAAATTTCCTCCGCAAAACATGCTAGTAGTCAGCCAATCGCAAACATTTCAGTCGCAAAATTTTTTCATGAGGCCAATCTCAAACATTTCGCGAAATTTTCGAAAAGAAAGCATTAAAGTATAAAAAAGTCCATTTAAAGGCGCAAAATGTTACTTTTTGTCCCTGTTTGACGCTGTAAAGATCTGTTTACAGCTCTCTCAGCCCTACGAAGGAAACGGAACATCTTCCTCTTCCCTCGCAAAAATTAACACAGAATACGCAATCGCAAAAATTTCTTCCGCAAAATACAATTTTTTTCAAGTGTGAATCACAAAAATTTCTTCCACAAAAAAATTTCTTCAACCTCCCAGTCTAAGATTGTATGCGAAAAAACGTCTAAAGCTGTTGCCGCAAATTTTTGAAAGTCTAAAACAGAATTTACTTACGCATCTGTTGGTGCAAATTTCGTCGTCATACCTATAACAGGGGGATGCCCCGTGGCCATTTTCTGACAGGGGGTAATGTCATTTTTGGTCAAATTTTCGGTTTTTTGGCTCTTATTTCACGTCTGTTCAACCGTTTTCAACGATTTTGGGCTTAAATGATAGCTTTCAATGAGCTCTTTCAGAAAATGTCTAATTTGAAAGAAATCATGCAGCAGGGGTAAAAAAAATGGGGGTAAAGTCAGAATTTTTCCGTATTTTGGGACTTATAAAAATCCAAATTTCGGAAGGTGTAATGTTTTCTTACTTGCGCTGACACTAAAACGCTACGTTTCCAGCCTCAATACATCACTTTCTGCCAGAGATTCGTTTTGCCAAGCGTTTTTCGCCAAATTAAAAGTTTTCGTATTGGTTCCTGTGGAAAACTGCCGGTCTGCAAATTTCAAATGCGTGTAATTAGCAGACCAGACCACCTGTGGGACCGACATTTAGAACTTGGTGGAACCACACCCCTCGTTATGTTGGAGCAGTCAAAAAGGCATGTTATCTTAACCGTTAAGATACAGTGATGTGTCAAGCGGACTAATCTTGTCTGCGGAATGGAAACGTTGCACACTATTATAAGTAGAAAAGTTATATCACGGTTGGAAAGGTTTTTATTTTTTAGAAGAAAGTGGTGCTGAGTCTAGAATATTGGGTCTTTGCTACTTGGGAGACGTTCTCTTCCTGCCGAACTTCCTCTTTTCCATGAGAAATAAGTTTCATGGGACCCCACTAAAGCTGGAATCCTGTCTAGTTTAGTTCCTGTCAGATTTACTTGCTTTAAATTTTCTGTGGGCTTTGTTCAGTCAAAAATAAAAGATTCTGGGTCATCGCACGTTTTTAGAGGGTCGTGGGCAACTTTTCTTACAAAGCGTGACGAAGCGTGACTTGTGGTGAAGGAAGGGTCTAAGAAGGGAAATTTAAATTTGAATGTTCGCTACTGTTGTTTAAGAAATTCATCTCTGCACGTTATAGGTTCGTCCTTCGTGTGCACGCTTTGTTATGAGTTAATTTGTGGAGTTCTTTATTTCAGCCGACTGGTGTTTCCACGACTGTATTCATTGAGCAATGTGGGCTGAGCAGTATCGCATCAAGTTCTCTGACGAGCGCCAATCAAAACAGTAGTTGAAAATTTTGTCAGCATTGTAACTGTGTTGTGGAATATTTGAAGTGGGAAGATTGCCTGGTGTTTCTGTACACCATTATGATGTCTATTCGAAGTTGTACAGATATAAACACATTCTTCTCTAAATTTTGTGAATTCTGTTTCTTCCACGCCTTGAGAGCCTACATATTATCTCAAACTGCGGTTGGGAGGAGGAGGGAGGTGAGAAAGTCGATGTGTTTATTTGTACCGGGAAGTTCATTCCCCGAGACAAGAAAATAGTTATTTCACTGATGAATGCAGCCAGCAGTTTTATTGCTCTTAACCTCTGTACTGAACTCCTGAAACGCAATCAAAGTAGAAATGAGCAACCGCTGACTTCGCTACTTATGGACTGTTTGTCCTTTTGGAGCATATCAATTTTTATCTGTACACGTTTGTTTATAAGAAGCCCGTTTACAGGAAACTGACTAGAAAAGCCTTTCAAAATTTAAGAATCTTTGACTACTAAACAAAAAGCAGAGAAAAAGTTAAGAACCTCCTCAAGCATTGCGCGCAAAAAATTGTTTATTTCTCAGCAAAGTCAAAGATACTGACTTTTCTTAAAGCCTGAACACGTTAGTCACATACGAATCACTATTGTAGCATTTTTCTTGCAGCGGTAAACATATTTTGGTTTAGAGGACGCGTATCATGGCTTTGATGCATTGTTTTCATTGCTGCCACGTTCTCTGAAAACTTCTTATTTACGAAACCGAACAAGAAACTCTTCCTAGTAAAATCTCCAAAATTTTAAGAAATTTTTACTACTTCCTCGGGTGCTTGGTTTCTTATTTAAAAAAAGCGTGTAGTTCGCGATCTGGTCTGGTACGGATGAGCGTTGAATCTAAAGGACGAATTGAAAATGTATAATTTGAGTTGTGTGAATAGCTTGTTCGTTGTTCTTCTGCATGTGATGGCTTAGTTAAGCTATTCATAACTGGATGGGATGGTAAATGAACATGTGCCTATTTCCAGTTGGTGTTAAACAGCTTGCAGTCCTACGTTTATTAGTATTGCAGATTCATTCAGTATTTTGGTGAAAGTTTACCGTCTAGTGAATCATTATTTGGACTGTCTGTATGTGCTCCCCTACCCCTGAAAAAAACTAGCCCCACTTTTGATATAGACATGAATTTTTGGTCCATCTTTATTGAGCTATGATTTATCGACGAACTCTCAACTCTGAACACCACGGATGGTCTGGTCTGCAAAGTACGGACATTTGGATTCTGCCAATCACTCTGCTATTTCCTGTAGAAAAATCTTGAAAACGAATTCAAGTTCAGCAAATCGTTTGAAAATACCGTCGGAGGTTTGCAAATGACATAAGTAGCGCATGAAAGTTGTTTTGGAGAGATATCATACGTGTGGGTATGTTTTCACAAAGACTCCTAATTTTTTGTATCCCCATACTTTGCAGATTTCCTGGCGGTGATATATACAGCTGACGTTTTCTTTCCTAATATGTATATTAAACCCTTAAGAATGCTGAATCATCAGAAAGGTAAGCATTCCTACGAATTTGGCAAATTTTTCAGGAGGAATAATTTTGCCAAAAAAGTCTGAACTGCGTGCACCGGCAGCTGGAGATGTAAAACCAGATTTCAAATCAACTTTACCCCCTGTCTGAAAATGGTCACATGCTATGAATAGAAAGATTGTGTTATAGATGATTAAAGAGCATTCTACTTTTTGCTTTGGCTGTTCGGACGTGATGTATTTTACTTCTTGTGATGTGTATTTTACGCGTCGTTTCTCTCTCTACAACATTCTACTCAGAAGCCATCCAAACTATGAATCTCAAAGTATCAGCCAGACTTCATCCAAATAACGTTATATTTAATAACTCAAACTTTTGATAGCTTTAAAACAACTTTAAAATCCCTCTTGAAACAACACGTGTTCACTCTTTCACTGTTTTCTTCAAACTCTCTCGATTTACGCATGAGGCCTCATCTGAATATCACGTGATATGACAAAATGTCCGCTTTTTGATTGGGCTGAACGGTTTGTGCAGAGCCCGTGTCTGTCCGCTGCATTGGGTTTTAACAATCAAAACATCTACCTTTTAGCTCTAATCTGCAATTCAAATTTTCTGTAAATATTCGATCTAGTATTAGTCGAGAGAAACTTCATCCAATGCATTTTGTGTGATCTCTCTTGTCAATTCTATTTCGTTTTTATCATATTAATGTACAAATGTATTACCCTGTCACAGCACATAGTCACAGCTACACATAAAAGAAGCTATCTGCATTGATTTGTATCACTTCAGTGCGCTAGCCGTATTCACGGTCTACAATCATTGGTAGAAATTCTAACATCTATCTCTGGAGAGTTAGGTACGAATTATTCACAGTCATTGTCGCAAGCTACTTGTCGACTGGTCAGTGTTGATAGTATACCTTGAAGTTTTCACATCGTATTTTATCTGATCGATCTATTTATCTTTGCCTCAAGCAGTCTTCACGCTCTGGTATCTGAATTTTATGATATCGTTGTCTCGAAGTACGTACTTTCCGGCTCCTGTGTTGGCCATTTTGCCGTTTACCGAGAACATCCAATACAACCTTTTTCCATGATTTTGTTCCACTTGGCAGATGGATTCGAGAAATGGCCCCCAAACTGTTTCTTTGTGTTTGGAACGATAGCACTTGTTGATGGTTGCAGCTTTTTCAAGAGCTTCCAGTGCTGTGCTTCCGCTCAGTAATAGTAGGTTCAATGGTTTAGGATCAACACCCATGTGAGGATCTTCGAATTCAATTCTTAGCTCAACGGATATATGCTGAAAGTAAAAGATAGGAATAAAATGTCAATATTAAGTGGTCTTTCTTGAGTTCGAAATTCATTCTTTCTCAAGTGTAGATTATATCTATGGACGTGGATGTTAATCATTCAATTGGCAGCTTCTTTTAGTATGCAAACTGCGAGTCCTCCAAAGGGCTTCTATACACTGTTGTGTTAACGGTTACCATCATTTACCCCATCCCCACCCCCACTCCTTCCCTTCCCAGTTCTGAAGTTTTTACCACGTTTGAACGGCTGCAGCTCTGACTGTGAAATTTGCAAGTGTTAGTAGACTTCTCTTGGACATCTTTCGGCACAATTCATCTTGTCGTAGCTTACCAGGGGGTGTCATGTGACTGTTTTCTGGCTGTAGATCAAGTTATTTTTGGCTTGTTTTCAGGTGTTCTGGCTCTGCTGCCGGGATAGTCAACTTGTTTTCAGTGCTTTTAGTCAAAAACTATTGTTAAGGACTTTCAGAAAAGCTATGTTTGGGGAAAATTAACCCAACAGGGAGTCACAAAAACGAGCTCAAAGTCCATGCTGTGGCCATATCTGTCGTTTTTTCGATAAAGTTTTTAAACATGAAGATTGCTTCATACCATTGTAGCTGGTCTGCAAAATTCAATCGTGAACAATTTGCAGACCAGACAACCTAGGGCGTTTAAATTTGGAATTTGTCGATGAATTATGACCATGCATAAGTGGTCCAAATTTCTAATTTCAGCATAAGTGGAAGTAATTTTATTTTGGAAGGTGAACCCCTCCTTCCCCCTTCCCCACCCCCTCCAATTATGATTTACTGGTCAAAATGGAAAATGATGATAACTGTTAAGTCGCTTTTGGTTTGCCTATCTACTTATGATTTCTGTAATCAAGATTTGAATTTCTATTCAACTTCGAAGCACTCGAAGGTGTGGTAGAAAGGGGAGGGGGAATTTACAAAAAACAAGTAAGCGAGGGGAGGGGGTGTCTTAGTAAGCGGGGGCTTGGGAAACCTTGAAAATCGTGAATGTACTTGCACGATGGGGGGTTCAAGAACATGGTCAGTGTCAAGAAAATACAATATCACAGTGAACTGCAGTTATGAACACGTGTTGCAGAAGATTTAGCTTCCAAACACACACAACGAATGCGTCTACTCTAAGATTCAACTCCTTTGATGAAAGAAACGAGATAGAAATGCAAGAAATTAATGAACGGGGCTTGGAATGAGCTCCGCGCGTGTCAGAAAAAATGCAAAAATTAATAAGCGTCCCGCCCTCTTCTATCAACGACATTAGCGTAATAGAGGTTGTTCCCCAATGAACTGTTGAGCAGACTATGTCAGATCAAATTTCCTTGCTTATTTGTGTTGTTACTGGTATATATTGAACCTAATATATAGGAAAACCTATAATATAAGAAAACCATCCTGCTATATGTGAAAAGATTGAGTGAAGGAATAAAGTTAAGTATTTTCAGTCATCGAAAAGTAGATCGAAAACCTACCTTGTTCGAGTATTTTGGTGCTGAAATGAGAAAGAAACGGGAAGTCATCACTAAGTTGAAGCATACCTACGGTTAATTCTAGTAAATTACCACCCTAAGCGGCAGTACACTGATAGTAAAGCGTTTAACCCTATAGTTTTTCTTAAATTTTGTCTGAACGACGAATCCGTTTGAAGTAAATATTGGTGGCTTTTCCTAAAGAGTATGGAGAAACATTTTTTGTGCAAAAAGAAAATTCTGAAGTGGGTCACGTGATCTGGACCAGGATTACCAATATTCACCAAAATGATGATGTCATCACCACAAGAAAGTGCTGACGTCAGCAAAATAATGATGCCACTGACATAATTTTTGTGCCAACAAGAAGTTTCATATACCTGGGGGGTTTTAACCTTGCAGCATGAGTATTGACGATTTTAGAGAGTGGGGGTCACATTGACCCTCCCCCAACCATAGCTAGCCTAAATAAGCCCGACCCTTGTGGGTTAAGTGCAGAAAAGCACATCATACTGCTAAAAAATTACGCTAGGTATAAAACTTAAGATTCGCCATGAGCAATACCGTGTGACAGGCAACTGGAAAACGTTTTGTGATCTCATTTGAAGTGGTTTTGAACAACATTATCAACTGTTCAAACCCAAGAAAGCAGTAGAAGGACAAAAAAAATTATTGAAAGAAAAACGAAAAAATTTTGCAAAAAAAGGGTGTAAGCTACAGAAAAAAGCTACGATTCAGAAAAAATATGTTGACACTTACTGAAATATTCAGAACTCTACAACGGAACCCGAGGTAGTAATTTTGGTCAATTATCATTTTCTTTCGTTATTTACTTATTCCTCTTAATGACTAAAAGTATGTTTTATTATTTTGTTATACGTCAATATTAGTTTTTTTAAATTTTATTTGACATTTTCTTGCGTGAACTTGATAGGTTTTATGTTAACACCATATACACTGGGCCCAAATCCAAACGATTCACACAGGAGTGGGGTAAAATTACCCACCCACCCCCACCCCCGTCCGCCCCATCCATTCCT
>JAOBRC010471455.1:0-11802 GCA_027575255.1 Scolionema suvaense
AAACATCCAAATTCACAGGCAAGCAAGCTCAGTTATCTGGGAAGACTGCATGATACCCTGCGCGGTCATAGGCACAAGCAAAAAGCTTTAAATCAACAGATATCAACAGCATACACATGCGCGAAATTCAGACAATCTTAGACAAAAATCTTTGCCAAAACAGTTTGGCAAAGATATTTTGTCTAAGATTGTAGGTCTGCCCTAGGTCTGCTCTAGCTATGCCAACTGACTATATGTGCCGGGCTATTAATTGCAGTAGGCCCATACCTGGCATATCTAGCGGTGATGAAGCTCTGTGTTTTTTTTTGTTTGTTTGTTTGTTTGTTTTTTTTTCGGGGGGTTCCTACATGTATATAGGTAGGTACATGTAATAGGTAGCTACATGTATCTAGGTAGCTACCTACATGTATAGGTAGCTATGGTAGGCCTTTATGCTAGGATGGGATGGTTCAAATGGCCTACCTGGTCTAACTACAAGGATCCTTATGTTCGCAGCTGTATATATTATATTTATGGTTGATTGATCCTATTATCATACCTAGTATATCTATAGGTTATTGTGAATGTGTTTTAGCTAGATAAGGCCTAGCCACTGAGCCAAGTGTAAGGCAGTATGTGTATTATAATCAGCTAGTGCCTATCTACCTTGTATGTGTATTGCCCCTGTTAAATTAGCAATCACGTAACGACTGTAAGGGTAGATATATAGCTAGGTATAGAACACAAACTTAGTGACCACCATCCTCCCTAAGCAAGCCCAAAATCATTTACCGATTGTTCCATAGTTGGGCTACTACTCTGTCCTAGCATCTAGCTAATTGGTGATTTTTGCAAATTGTCCTTCTTGCTTGCCTGAAACCAGATTCTCTATTCCTCTATACTGGAGCGCATGAAATGGAAGCATCTGGTCCCTTGAGGTTTACTTCCTGCTTGATTGCTGTGAGGATCTTTCATTTTGATCTAGCACTAAATGCCATCGCAGCGTCCGCTGTTCAAAGGAAGCTGGCCATTGTGGAAAGTGTGACGAGACGTTAGCTCGATGTCAGTTTTGGACAGAATCTCCAATACAGAAGCAGCTGGTTATCGAAAAAAATTTAGCCTCACTTCGTTTTGAGCAGGAGTGTGCTCAGCATAGAATAGAGGAACAAGGTATCACTGATCACCTTTAACTCTCAGGTTGTTTTTGCGAAGGATTGAATGGTCTTGATTTACTGGCACTTGAATAATAATTGTGTTCTTTGCCCTGACTACTGGATTTTTTGCTTGTTTTGTTACAGCTACTTTTATTTCATAGTTCCGGGTTTCATGAGACATTCCATTAGACAGCACATATAGTTGAGGGAAGAATGCCCCTCTTAATTAAAGGGTTACTTGTTTTCGATGTAGCAGGTTCACATGCATAGATGTGCTATAAAAATTGAAAGCGGTTATCAAAGTTTTTTTGCAGTTACAATAATCTTAAAGACTGTTGGACTGGATCACGGCTATAATCAGCGGTATGAAATGAAAAGCGGTACCAAAACCAAACTCGCAGACCCAATTCTTACCATAATGATGAATTTTATCACTCCCCATGGTTTCAAGCGGTTCTCTGGTGGAAACTACGTATACCTCCTTGAATAAGAAGCAAAAGATCAACACTAGCGTGCAGGTTATGCCTTGTTTCATGCCTGGCTTGATGTGCTATGCTGGTTACACCGCTTGTATAGAAAACAGACCCTGTTTTATTTTGATCTCTACTACACTACTGACCACTGAATGAGCTGAGTAACAAAGTCAAGATACAACACAAAGTGAAGTGATCCAGCCCAGCAGTCTATAAACAGTTGGTAATCAGTGCACTCATTGTTTATTTAATGAGTATTAACTTTCGGACATTTCAGAAAGTTTGGTGGGTGATCTTCAAAGACAAGTATGCGATATGAATGTTCGGGTTTGTGAACGAAGAACCTCTCTTGCTGGATTGAACGAAGAAGCTGATGCGAAGAAGAAGGAGTTAAAAGAAGTAGAGCTGCGATTTCAAAAGCTGAAATTAATAATTGAACAAAAGTCGTATGCTCGCATACGGCGAGAAAATAACCCTACTTCGGATGGAATGATAGCTGATAGCCCCAGCACCACAAGATATCGAAGACAAGATGAAACCAAATTCATGATGTCATATCTTCATGCGGGTTTGGATGGCGCGCTTTATGGAGCCTGGGATTTCCCGACTAGATATGCTTCACAAGAATTTGTGGAGCAGGTGCTTGTGAAGTATAAGAAAGGAGAGTTCATTGAGAAGTTGTATGGAAAGTTTTCTAAATCGTATGGAAAATGTGAGGCTGCTATGAAGCAGGCCGTTGCAACTAAGTATCAAGCCTTCCTCTCGCAACGCAAGTACCAATTTATTTGCAAAGTTCAGAAATCTGCCTTTGATATGTCATCAGAAAAGTGGGGCCTCAAATCAATTAACTATGGGGAGAAATCCATTCAATTGAGAACACCATCCATTTCTCACTCTGTGGTTAGGAAGTTTGTGGATGCCCTTGATATTGGGGATATTCATACTCTGCCTGGATCTTGCGGCGCTGCTAGGACCGTCACAGCTTTAGTTCACCTTATTGGTGATCTACATTCTCGTGTTCGTTCCCATTCGGAGAACCTCATTTGGTTTAACGTTGTGAAAGACCATTATAATTTTGAGTTTTCTGATGAAGGTGCACATGAATCTGCTGATGTAACAATGTCGGTTGGCGGTTTAACTCTGTGGAATGTAGGTCCACGTATTCGTAGCAGAGCATTTCACTACCCGCTTCATCTTGTCAGTGAAACTGAGAAGTCACTTGTTTGCGAGGAGCTATGGAAACAGCACAGTGAGGAAATGGCTCTACTGGAAGGAAATATGCTGATCATTGGTGGGAAAAGGTTACGTTTAAATTTCAGCCAAGTGATGATCAAGCTTGGCAGTGTTGGGCAGCCAATGTTCTCCCTTCTAGTGCCACTTATCCTTCGCCTTATGCTTACGTTCACAAAAGTGAGTTGCAGCGTATTGGATGCTCATTGGATGTAATCCAGATGATACTTGGAAAGTACTCACAGTGGAGTCAAGCAAGGAAAACTTAAAGTCTCTAACTGATTTTCGAAAAACATTGCCTGAACAGTCAGATGAAGCTCGTCACAAAGCAGAACTAACGTTCATGGCTGAGAATGGTATTCGGCAGCTGGGTGAACCCCGCATTGGTGTTTTTGCAGAGAGGATCCGACCTGATTCTCTGCACCTTGAAATAAACAACTGGCAACAAATACTTGATTTGTTGTATAAGGAAGCTTTGTGCAGATCTGTTATTGACCCATTTCTCGAGGTTTTGTCATCTCCTGTACATGATGCGACATTACCAGGCTGTGGCTTAAAGGAGCACTAATGTCAAGTGTACAACTTTATCTCTATTGAAGCATTACCATACCAAACGCCCTTTGCGTTCAGCATTTTGCTCGGAAAACAGCTATTCTCCAAAAAAAGTGAATTCAAAGTATAAAATTTTGCTCTACGGTCGCCGCCATATTGTACCTTCGACAGACAAAGAAGAAAGTCTGGGTTCTAGCGTTTCTCGGTAGCTCTGACGTCAAGGCGGCTCTAGCAATCGCCTAGCATGCACACATGAAAGGAAGGCTGTCCTTGCAAATAATCGCGACTAAAGTTTTCAGGAGCAAACCTGCTGCCATATTATCATCCATATGCTGGTATTCAACAAAAGTTTGACACAAATGTAAAAATAAATTCATATACTCACATGCTCCAAGCTGCTCTAGAAAACAAGCCAATTTGCGTAAAGCTACCCAGTATTCCCTTCCTGTTAGGTTACTGCCATAGGAAGCTTCACAGATGAAATGGAAGATAGCGAGTCCTTGGCGATATTTTCATGACAACAGTGTCTTCAAGAAAATAAAAACAACTTTGAGATGCATCGCGCACATCACGTTTGAGAGCTCTTTACTGCAAACTGCGTCTTGCAAAGTTACAAAGAACAGATCAATCAGGTTCTTTAGTGAAAGCAAGGGGGTGTATCTTGTACCCCTCTGTCGTACTGTAGTTTCTGCATTTATTTGATAATACATCCCATCGGCAGGACAGCAGATTCGAACTTTCTGTCGAAAGTAAGCAGCATGATAGTTGATTCCTCCAATCATTGGTGTCGTCTGATGTAACCAGAAGGAAAATAAAGTCCTTTTCCTGACCCCAGATTGGTACATTCCCTATTCTATTGAGAAATGGGTATGCACGTTGTGACGGAAGAACAATTGAGCAGGAAAAATTAACAACACGTATGCTATTCAATATAACACGTCCTAACCGACAAACCACCCTCCCGAGAGCGTCATGCTAGTACAAAGAAGCTGAGAAGGTGGATGTAATGTCTGTGTTTGTGAAATTACTGAAGAGCGGTGCAGTACAGCTAAGAAACTGTCAAAACCGATCTTTGCCAGAACTCTGGACTGAAAAATGCGCAACAAAGTGGAGGTATCTACTTTTTTATATAGCATAAGATAATTTAAATAAAATTAAATATGCAAATAATATCTCGTCATGGGTAGAAAATATTGTATTTGAAGGTTCATTGTGGTAGCGTAGAGCCACCATGACGTCACGAAATCAGGGTGGTCCGCGAATTACCGGTGCTATGCTTCAGGTCGAGGAAGACAAAATGGTGACGAGCGTGAGGAAATATTTATGTAAATGTTAAAGAAACGGCGATGATATAGGTTGTACAAATGATATTTACAATATCAGTATGACTCCTACTTTGATTTGAAAACAAGTTGTATCGGTGCCATTAGTTCTCCTTTAAAGTTCCTTGCAAAGAGTCTACGCGCACAAATAAGTTATCTATCCGCCTCATTGGTGCTCAAGCCATCAGACTAGCTCGCTTTAGTCCCAGATTGGTTGATGTACTGCAAGTTCATGATGAGGGTGCTGGTGCTCGGATCAAACGGCTGGTTTTGGGCAAAACATGTCGGGCATTGCGTGATATTGGTGCTATGATGAATAGAGTGGAGTTTTCATCTACCTATGCTGACGACCTAGCTAGTTTTTGCCAACTCTACTTCAATTTATTTTCACTGTATTACCCTGAAAGCTGTCAGAGCACTGTCTGAACTCTTGGTTATGCATTGCCATACCATGCCAAGTTGATTTACGAGAATTATGGCATTGGTTATGATATAGTGTCTATGCAAGGGAAAGAATCAAAGCATTCAGCTATCAAGCAAGAAATGAAATCTGGCACTAACCGATCAAACGTCGAGGGTGAGAAGAATAAATTATGCGATCCAGCCATTTACGAGATTTTTATCTTCCATTTCATTTTCCTGCTATGGCTGATTACCATTCCCATTACCAGTCTCGAATTTCTGCTTCGTTTGATGCAGAAAACAATTGCCTGTGTTCTGGGAATAGAATAGATTGCTTGGTTTTTTCTGCATCAGCAGACTTGGTGGAAGATGCTCGCCGGGGTATTATTCCCGAAACTGCCCTCTGTGACCCGAAGCCCTGCTTGTGTTCTCAATGCTGCTGCCGTTTCGCTGATTCTCAAAGGCTTGAAAGCCATGTAAAGGAAGCACATGGGAATCGAGTGTTCTCTGTTGATTCATCATCCTTAAACCCGGCTACAATGAGTGTTGCAAGCTTGAAAGAACACCTATCTCTGCGAGGTTCAAAGCAGGAACTGCGCCGGCGTTTAGAGGGTGCTCTGTCACGGAAACGTTTTATATTGGGGTGTCTGGGAGGGGGAGGCAAAAAAGCCAACCCCCCCCACCACCCCCGCGCTTCAGATAGTGTTAACCCTATCCTAAGCAGCGTATTTTAATTATGCCATATTTACCGAAAATGCGAGAAAAGCCATCTCAAAAAATTGTTTATGCACGCCTTCATGTAGCGCCAAAAATGTAGTATATTAAAACGGATGGTAATTATGATGTTTCCACGGAGATAAGTCATATCGAGAATAGATAATTAGCGTGCCTTGTATTATGAAGTTAACGATTAAGAGCAGGCTCTGTGAGAAACCATAAGTTTCGAGCACAGTATCTGAGCAGGCTAGTTTTGCAAGGTCTATTGTTAACGAAGTATGTAGGTGTTGACGCATGCGGCAATTGTTGCATAATTTATTAGGTAGGTGTTCTGATTGGGTTAGTGTGAGCCAAGTATACTGAATATGCGTCTACAAACAAGTTGCCTGGATACACAGAAATATGTGCGAATAAACTGCCGGGCGGCATATTGCTCTCTGATGCAAAGACCCTACACAATGGTCAAAATACCGTCGGTCTACCATCCCCAGAACGAAAACAGACCGACCGTTTACGTCCAGTACGAATACGGTCTGCAACATTGCTAAGACTCAAACCTGTGCGTGAATATACTTTGCGAAACTGTGAAAGGGTGTGTATTATAACCAGCATGCGACCGTTGTCTGCAAGTATCGAAATCTTAACTATGGATAGTTATACTAGGAATAGTTGTCACGAAATGCCATGCTGACTTTTACAATTGAATCAGCAACAAAACTGGTTATATCTGTGCATCGTCAATACAGTTTTTTTACATCAGGCATAAGCAACTAAATTGCAGTACAAAACCTTTGTTCTACAGAGCACGTGCAGATTTGGAGACAAGTGCCATTTACGACGAAGATTCACTGCAACCACGCGACAACCAATTAGAAGTTGCTCGCAATTAGGCCACTTAAATTTGACCAATCAATGGTCGCTGCATTGAAATCTACATTTTCTGCAGCTCTCCCCGACTAAAAACAATGCAAATATACGCGCATGATAGACTTACTATAAGCCATGCGGCTCGCTTGAGCTAGCCAGCATGGCAATTGCCAACGATGATCAACAAGATTGTTTTGCAGAGCAAGTTTCACTTTGTGACTTTTGAATGGATATAGAGAAGGAATTATACGAGATTGATTGAGTAGGGTACCAGTATTTAAAGAAACATGTAAATTTTGCTAGTTTATGTGCTCTGTGGTTACTGTAGGTTTAAGTATGATGCAAGGGTTGGTTGTTCAAGGAACGCATTGTGAACATTGCTATAACCAAGGATGTAGAAGAGTTTCTCTTCTACATCCTTGCTATAACCATATGCTATGACTCCGCGACATTTTTGTAATGAGTTGAAAGTAGAATTGGATAAATTTCATTGTATGCAGAACAGAACTGAGCTCTAAATCAAGTAGAAACACATGGCTTTTAGGTATTATAGAATTGTATCGCACGTCCAACGTCTGGAGAGAGGTGTATTCAGAACACCATTACAATCACGACTATATGCGCTAAGTGATCAGTAAGAAGACCATCGTTCTCCCTCAAACACTTGCTGCAACGTGGTAACGTGTCAAACTTTGCTGCGTAATAAAATTGATTTGCCCAGTAAAATGTGCAGAGACGTGCCGGATTGCACTGCAACTTGCAGGTTTTCTCAAATTCTATGTCCATATGCACGTGGTACAAGTACAGATACAATGTAGAAATTTTTTCGTGCTGCGATAATCGTGGCTACGACTAATATAAGCGTTAAAGATCGATTTTCCTTGATCTTTATCTTTTAACGTTGCTTGAATGCTTTGTTGACCAAGCAAGTTTTATTCAAAATCATTCTGTGTAATTTCATTGTTGGTAGGCCATCCAGGGTTGAAATTCTGTTCGTTGTATTATTTTTCATGCATTTGAAGCTTCACGTTCTTGAAATCGACGTGCTTGAACGTTTTGTTCTTCACTGTAGCGCCATCGTGTGATACATGTTTGATGCATCCGTGTCTGCATCACCAACTTTCTGCAAGAAATGTTTTTTGAGATGTAATTTCTCACTTGTGGAAGAATTATGATGTAAATCATTGCGTCTGATGTATATCCGATTCCTATTAGTAGAAAGACCACTTCTCCATAATTCTTCAGGAAGAAAAACTTTTCTGTATTGAAAATAAGAATTCCTGCCAAGCAGGCACAACGGTGAATATTACGAATGTAACGATCAAAAGAGTTGCCACCCAAAAACGTGAACCACGGAAAATCGTCATTGTTGTAGGAACTTGAGCATGTGAACGTCTCCTGACAGATTTCCTGTATTTGTAAAACAAATAGGTGTAGGTAAACATAGCACACACCAGACACGCAAGTAAGAGCACGTTGTTTAGTGAATACATTGGTCTGTGGTACATCAAATGAATGACATCAGTCATATGAAGTGCCTGGATAATACATCCACATAATGCTACTACAGTCCATAGAACAGCACAGGTCACTACTGCTTTCTTAGCAGTCCAGTGGATGAAGTACTTCAGTGGAAAGTACGCATCGAAGAAACGATCGCATGTCAACATCATCATCGCAAAGAACCATAAAGTGCTGAAGACGAACATACCTAGAGTGATGTATGCGTAGTAAAGATCTGATTGCTTCCGTGTTACATAATCAACAAACATTCGCAGGATCACTCCAACAGCCAAACTAATGCTGAGAACTAATTCTACCAAACTGAGTTGAAGTAAGTAGACCAATTGACTTGCCTTGGACCATGATTTACGTGCTGCAATTAAAACAAAAATGCAGAATCCATGTAAAAATACATTAACAATACTGATTACCAAGCGCGCCAAGCGCACGGACGTCACCATTTAGACTGAAATGACCGAGCCTTGCGTGTAAAAGCTATTTCTAACGCACAAGAAATGTATACTACCACTGAAGCACATACAAGTGCCCTATTACACCAATATCCTTATTATATAAAATACGGAATGCTCATTAATTTATTTATGAATAAAAATCGAGTGAACAAACGAAAACCGAATTCATGGTTTTCGTGAGGCCGCCGTTCAACAAAGAGGAATAATGCATTGCAAGTTCGCGGCTCAGCATTGTCCTTTATTCTTCAATTAAAGCCATTGACTCAACATGATACCCGATTCAAGTCGAATTTACTCGTGCCGCCAACTTCCGAAGACTCGGCACACGTTCGCATAGGCAAGCATTATGGCAATACGGATGAAAACCTATTGTTTTATTCTGTCATTATTTTCTAGTCATCAATAGTATCATTGTTAATTGGGGATCGACATAAAACCATAAAAAGCTGCCCAGGGCTAGCCTGCTGCACACAGCATGAGAGCTTCTTACGAGCTACATGGTCTGTTTCCAATAGTCGATAATGCTGTGCACAAAATTCCCAGATTTCGGAATTTTACGCGCATGAGCACTGTAGACCATTGTTCTATGTGAAGCGCGCTTATATTCCAATCGCTTAGAGCAGGTGACTTAACACAATGCCTTTTATTCTTACCAGTTTACTGAATCGACCATGCTGACTATAAACATTTGCAGCATGATCAGTATGACGTCAGTACACACATTATCCTGCTAAGTGAGCAGACTCTGAGAGAAATAGCATTTGAAGAGTCTGCGAGCAGGCTACCCAGGGCTGGATGCAAACTGGGGCAATTATACTCTACTCCTGAAACTCGTCCGGAAACATAGTTCTAAAGTTGCAAACGTCGATAGAAAAAATACGAATAAAATAAAATAATGAAAAATAAATTGAATAGAGAAGTAGAGTTGTCATATTTACTTTTCTGTTAGAATAAATGTGAATAGAAATCAGCCTCAAATTCTTCAGCAGCTAAAACGTAAATCCAATGATGAAGGCAATACGCCTTCGAAAACAAAACCTTTAATGCATTTTCGCTTAACCAGAATACCCTATTGTCTCGAATAGAAGCCGCCCTCAATTAGAAGCCAGACGTTTGGAAGAAAAAAAAGTTAAAAAAGCCGCCCTCAGATAGAAGTCGCATTTCCGTAGAATAATGGAGTACCCTTCTTCAAATAGAAACCGCATTAAAACACGGCAATGAATTAGTTGACTCCTGTAAATAAAACTATGGACCATTGCATCACACTACATCCAAGAATAATGAAATACCACAAATGGCAAATTACAACATTAACATAATGAGCACAACTGTAATGTCTATTGATTTTCATATTGAAACAGCCGAACAAAGATGATGTTCGTAAATATATCACCATTCCCAAGCCAAATAAGAATTTTCCAGCTATTGCATATAGCATGCTCCATCCAATCCCTTACAAATACAACAAATAACAACGGAAGCAAGAAACACTTTCAAAGAACACATTGCCATTTTTGGTCAATCTATAGCCGCGCCCAAGGTGTACAAGAGCTTTTTCAGATGCGATACATAGTCCACTACTAAATTACAATGGCAGTTAAGTTTCACACAAAAATTACCTGAAAGTAACAAACGGATCTTGAAATATTTGCAAAAAACCTTAAAAATAGCAATTTTGACAAAATAAAACCACTTCCAGGTACAAAACGTTTTCCCAGACGTGGTCCGTTACATATTTATTATTGCAACTAAATTTCGCATCATAAATTACTAAAAAGCATTGAATAAATCTTGGAAAATTTTAAAAAATCCATTATGACTGCCATTTTTTGACTAAAAAATAGCCAGGCTCAAGGTGAACATGAGTTTTCACAGATGTGATGTGTTCAATTACATAACTACAACTGCAATCGACTTTTAAACAAAAGTTACGAAAAAATAACATGTGGATCTTCAAATAGTCGCAAAAAAACATAAAAACAGCCTTTCTCGACGAATACATAGCCACGCCCGCGGCCCATTATATAACTACAATTGATATCAACTTTCACACCAAAAATGACAAAAAAAACATACGGATCTTGAAATATTTGCAAAAAAACTCCAGATATTGGCCACGCCCAAGGCAAACAAGAGTTTTCCCAGATATGACACACAGCCCATATTACAAGTACCATTGATTTCCAGTTTCAAACCAAAAGTTGTTTTCAAGAATCTAAAATTTAACATCAAATGTTTATACAATAATGACGTCTGTTAGGCTTTCTTGTGGGATTTCTTCAGTCTAGTCTGTTTCGTTCACTATCTTGATCACGTCATCGTCGGCGTAATCGGATTCTTCGTGTGTTGGTTGAGTTGTTTTCATTTAACAGGACGCGAGCCTCTTCTGTTGGCTGACCAGGTGATAGACAATGGATTTTGTCTGGATCGCTGGATGTGATACCACGTGTCAAATGATTTGATGTTAATACCTTTATCGTTTGTTTGTCCATGACTTAACTACCTACCTATTTTACTTGCAATTCATAGTTTGGTGGTTGGATAATATTCAAACTCACCTTAAGGGTACCATTCGTTATAATATTCTCTGAAGAAGGCTTTAAGGGGTTTGTTGACTTAAACATCCAGTGGTTGTAAGAACTCATATTCTTGTTTTCATCTTACGCTAATGTTCTTTTATATCTTCGGAGGTGTGGCACTTTAAAGAATCCCACACTAAAAACTTTTGCTTGAATGTCAAGGAACACCACACTTTGTAAACCCATTGAAAGGTAAATTCATCATTTATTCATCCAGCCAGTTTTTGAACATTTTACGATGTCTCCACTGACGGCAGCAACTTTCAGCCTATGTGTGACACCAGGCAAAACAACAAGTAGCTGAACCCTATTCTGGGTGGGGTGAAATTGTAACGCCTAAACAACTGGTTCGAAGGCGACGAGACTGATATAGGCCATATTTTGACCAAATTCACGTGTACCTCCTGCAGCAGGTGCTGAGATAGAGGCCATTTCTCAAGTTTGAAATGCAGAGCTGCTCTCAAACAGGATTTAAACTACAGTGAGCACTTTTAGTCATTTCTTGAAACCACCTGCAACTGCTTCCCGCTCCTCCCCACCCCCCCCCCCCA
>JAOBRC010471566.1:0-11802 GCA_027575255.1 Scolionema suvaense
TGAATGAAGGCAGGTCTATATCCAGCTGCTGTAGCACCAGCACTCATAGTTGTATTGGTACTGGACTCATTCATTTTGCTTTGCTTTATCATCATTACCCGGCATTGGAATATCTGTGATCACAATATATCTGTGATAACTACATTCTGCTTTGCCGGCATGTCAAATGTCTGGTAGTATCCATCGGCTATTATATACTTCGTATGACGATGCCAAAGGAAGCTGCCTTGGTCAGTTATTGGGAGTAAGAATGGTTATAAGTTTTGCTACTTGCTGCTTGTGTGTAAGTAGATTTAATATGGTATTTTGCGTTTTGATAATTACCTGCCTTCAAATCTTGTTTTAGGATGAAGACTTTGAAAAGCCTATCATCACTGTAGCTGTTCCCTACAGCAATGCACTTCCTTGCAATTATCACTTCAAGTGAGATAGAATTTTCTGCATTTGCTAAGTTTACTTGTGATATTTGAAAGGAACTTCTGCAAGTACAGTTATTTTTCCTATGCTTTTTGTCAATTTCTATGTAGGTATCTTTCTCATTTTTTTCGTTTCTAGTGACTTTGTTTTAAAATAGTTACTTGATACAAACAGCAAGCATATTCATGTTGTTCACATCTGTTCTCTCCCTTAAAGGTAAATGTCCTATGATTGGCTTCTTTACAACTAAATTTATGAATAGGAAGATATTATGAACCCCTTAACCATAAGAATGAAATATTTTCATTATAAACCCACACCAAAATAGCGTACCAATCCTACTCCTATGTTCTTTTGGAAGTTTTCTATATATGATTAGGAATATTATATGCAATATATATCTTATCCAACCAGAAAAGTAATAGTTGGGTGTCTTCATGATTTCGGGTCGGCTTGGCTTCTTGTAGTATACTATGAGCGGAAGGAGAGCTCTTTGCATTCTTTGAATTTTTTTTTTTTTTTTGCCTGATCGGAGGTGAATGACACCATCAAAGTTCAGCGATTGGATGTGCCTACCTGGAATTGTTTTATCCCATAACTTTCCGTAGTCTCGTTTTATAAACCCTCGCCGCACTTGTCCACTTTTAATGTGAATTTGGGATTACTGGTTCAGACAAAACTATTGTTTACAATACTGCATGACTTGGTTTCATCATTGCATTGTATTTTATATTGGGATAGTCGTTGATAAGAGGCTGCTGGAACAGAGAGAGAGAAGAAATAGTTCTTAAAGAGAAGGGCTATCATTTTATCATCTGTTAAGAACTGTTTTGTGCATGTACGACATCTTACTCATCTGGTTCTGCTAAAACATACAAAAGCAGGGATGTTTCTGAAAGTTCTAGTCTGAAATGAATCCGAGAACATGAGAATATACGATTGCTTTGGTAAGACATTTTTAACTGTCATCACTATTGCTATATCCAGAAAATTGGCTTTTTTGCCTGTGTGGCACACTGATCTATAAGTGGCTTATGTTCTCTTCCCATAAATGTTAATATTAGTGACTTAAAAGTTTTTCTGGTACTTCATCGTTATTATTTAAGCATAGTACAAAAAAACGTGAGATTTGGACCCAAACTACTGTGACACTACATATTTTATGCCCCATCATGGCGGCCTGGATTCTACGCTCCAGGGAAACCCAATCTTATGCTCTAGTCCACAAAACAACAACAACATAAGAAATGTAGAAGAAACTTGTTGACTTGCTTTCATTATTTGCCTCCCGTGCTTTATTTATATGATAGCAAAGCAACTTATGTCATCTGTGTAGAATTTTTTGCGCTTTCAACAGGAAAATGTTGCATTGCAATAAAATTTTCTGTAACCTTACTCAACTTGTTATATTGAGACAGTTTTGAGTCTGTAGATGGCTAAAGCCTTCTCTAATTTCCTGAACAAGAAACTTTTGACAACAGCTGTTCAAAAGTGTGCCTTAGATCTATCTCATTATTCTTCTTTCTTCATACACAAGGTTTTTGTGTTGAGATGATTTGGCAAATTTGAATTGACTTGTTTATCTGCAAATTTGAGGCATGTCATACACTGTTTTGTACCAAAAAGTTGCTTACGTTTCTCTGCAAGCGAAATGTGGCAATTTTGTGCGAGAATCTAGACCCTTTGCATTTGGAGCACGAAAAACCATTTTCAATTATTTTGCCATGTAAAAAACAGCACTGAAATAATCAATGAAATGATTTCCTCTCATGAATTGTTAGAAAGTACCAACATGATATGGAAGTCATTCTTTAAGACCATATAGGAGCTAGGTATTTTTGTGAGGATGACGTCATCATTTTTGGTGAATTTTAGTAATCCTGGTCTTCATCAATGTCCTTCTTTTTGAGGATTTTTCTAGGCCTGCACAGGATCAAACCCGATGCACATACGTTGTGGATAAACCTTACAATAGAAGAATGGAAATTTTCATTGGCCTATTTTGCTGACGTCATCAAAGTCCACAATAAGCAAAAATCCAATTGCTGTTCTTAATTATGACATCACGTGTCATGTGAACTGCATAAGGAAAATTGTTTTGCACATTAAGTGTTTCCCGATAATTTTTATGTATAAAGCCACAAGCATTTACTTCCAGCGGGTTTATCGTTTTGATAGAATTTTTGAAAAATTGAGTGGAGGTTCGATTCAACGCAACCATTGTAGGGTTAAAAGGAATTATATAGAGACTTTTCATTCTTCTTCAAACTATCTGTCATGATACCATAGTGAGACATATTTACTTATATCTAGGGCAAGTGTAATTTCACACCCTTGAGCTTGTACAATAATGTTTCAGCAATTGATGCACTGTATCTCATTATGTCTTTTTTTTTGTTTTTGTATCCTTTATTATTTTTTTTCAGGGAATTGGCTGATATTGCTGTAGCAGAGATTGAAAGGCTCGGAGGTATTATGATTGCAGTTACATTATTTTGAAGTGCAGTCATTTTCTGGAAGTGCTGTGCAGTAGGGTTTTATGTTGCCAAAGAGCTGGGACAGGGGGAAGAGCGCATATGATATCATGGATCGAATCCTGTGTTTTTGAGGGTCAGTTGGCTGCTTTTTCATATTTTTTGTATCTCGTGTTGAGTGTTGTAAATTCTGAATTCATATAATGTCTGACTATCGTACTTTACTGTTCTTGGACACTTACTACCAGGAGGGATCGGTCTTGTCAATTCTTTTTCCATTCTCTCAGTTCCTCCTCCAAATCTTTATAACCTCACAAATGTTAGACCTCTAACTTGGATAGGAAAGGGCGAGGGGTACTCAATATCACTCTCCTCTGCTGAAAAGATCACAGAAAGCCTAAACTTTGCCTTCTTGCTTATTCATATTTTACTGAAAGGGAAAAAGTCAATTTGGTTTGTTCTTCTTTTCTATACGTCATGCTTTTTGGAGCTGCATTTAAGTTATTATGCAATGGTCTCATGTCAAATAGTGTTGCAAATGGCATGCAACTGCCTCTGGTAAGTGTAAAATACCTTCACGGACTAAATCAAATGTTGTCGTACCCTCTTGTTCTGTTCTTATTTCAGGTAAAGCATTCTTTTGCTTCACACCTGTCATTAGCGATGGCCTCACAATGGGACAGAGTGGAATGAAGTATTCTCTAGTTTCTCGAGATCTCATTGCTGATTGTATGGAACTAATGCACCTTGCTTATCAAGCAGTAAGTGCTACCTCTATTAGTGTTGTTCCTGTTGCAATATGCTCAATGGATAAAAGTTGTGTTCATGCTGTTTGTGGTGAGTGTTTTTTTGTAAGGTAAGTCTTTGACACCTGTATTGCATTCATCCTCTATAGGCTATCCAGCATTCATGCATTTCGTGCGTTTTCACCAAAATTCCTGCACTTTTGTTTTCAGTTTTGTGAATAAATAAAAAGAGAAAAACAAAAGCGAGGGATAGAAGATAAGGAAAAGGAAAGGAACAGAATGATGAGAATCTTATTGTACACACAGCAAACTTACATATTTTGAGTGTCTGGCCTTGTTGCTATGTAATTATTTTTACATCTACGCACCGGCTGGTCAGCCCACAACTTGTGACCAATTGTGGGCAAATGCACGTACACATGCACACACACACACACGCACACATGCAATGCAGATCATTTTTTTATAATTTTGTGTGAAACTTGTTGATGGTGCCTTAGGGCTTTCAAACCTCCTAAATTCCTAAAGTATCCATAAGAAGTCCTGTCCTAAAAAAGCGAGACAAACTGTACAGTTTGACTTTTTGCACCATGCCTCTAGTTCTTCTAGAAAGTTTTGGTTCCGGTTTACTTTAGTGCCCTGTATATTTACTTAATCCCATTATTAAAGGTCGTAGATCAGATATGAGAGCAAGGATTATTGCTGATTACCCAAGGTATGCTATTGTTACAGTCTCTTACTTGCTTGGACAGAAGGTTAGGATGTGCAATAGTGTAACGTCAAAGAGATTGTTAGCCTCTTATCTTGGTTGTGAGTAGGATTGATTTGGTTTAGGATGGGTTGGTGGTGAACTTAAATTTGGATGGGTAAGATATTTCTTGGTTGCTAAATGAAGTACCTTATGTACCTGAGTTTTCATTCTGTCTTGTTATCTCTGTTTTGCAATTTTAAGTTACAATGTTAACCTTAACAATTCCTCCGTTTTCCTGCAATTTCCTGCATTTTGTCCTACATAAACTGAAAGCCTGCTGAACGGCTTGGATCTACAAATAGCTCTTTACATCGGCAACATGTCAACAAAACATATTATGCACTGCAAGAAAAGAAGCAGACATCCTGGATGAGGAAGATGGAACTCGCCGGAAGCGAATGATTTTGGATAGAGCAAGAAAGCAATCAAACAAGCACAGTCTGAACATGCGAAATTTATGTTGATACATAAGAATTGATTTGGAGCAAAGTTGAGGTTGCTGTTGTAATATCCCTCCATTTGACAAATTGAAAGATCGTTTTTGCATGTCTGATCTTGTGAGATGAAAGTATTTCCAAATTCTAAAACCTCTACCTGCTTTCCGCACCAGGTGACTGTATGAAAAATGACGCAAATGCTCATAAAGGGACAATCAAATTCAGGATATTTGGCAATAATTCAAAGCTACTTAGGCAAATGCACAAACATTCGAAAAAAGTATCAAATTTGACTAACCTGGTGACGCATAAGCTCCAAGCACTCTGTAGGTTTAGCATGTGAATTGAGCCACAAAGACAGTGCTGCATTTAAGGATACTGTTAACCCTCGGAGAGTGTTTTCTTCTTGAGCTTGTCATTTGCTTCAGACAAGTTTCTATGATGTTGTATAGAGTCTGATACATCAGCACAATGCACCTGGTTGATATCCTATAATTTTATATTTGTACGGCCACCTGCTCCTCTTAAACAAAGGAAATAATTGGAAAACTGTTCGTAATTCTTCGCAGAGCTTTAAGTCCCCTAGGATCAATATTTTTCCATAAAACTAATTTCAGAAGAACCGGGGAAGATGTAGCTTCAAAACATTGTCGGCCATTTTCCAGATTTTAATCCGTTCTTGAGTTATAGGTTTGCATTCCAGAAATTCCTTACATTTTTTGGAACATTTTGTAAATTTCAACTTCAATCGCCTATAACTTTCGATCAAGCCGAAAATGGAGAAAACGCTGATACCGTTTTGTAGGCCTCATCATGACCTTTCGATTTATGTCCCATCTGTGCAGAAAAACTTTACTGTAGGGGACTAAGAGCTCACAGAATATCAAAAATATCGGTTTCTCCTCTCATGCTTACTGCTTCATAGCAGGTGGTATGCAGTTTGCGTCTTAACTTTGGCACTTTCAAAAGCTTGCAACCTATTCTGAGAAAAACATACAACAGAATCAAAGTTCGAGAAATCTACTTGTTAGCTCTAGTGTATAACTGCATTTAAACTGCAGAAATCTTTTCCGAGGGTTAGCAGTATCGTTAAGATTTAGGGTTTATAACAAACTCTTTTAGCCGAGGCTTGTTTGGGAATGCTGCCTGTGGTAGTAGATTCCTGCCCCGTCTTTCTGATTTTTCAAAACTGCTGCTTTAAAATCCATGCTGCTATTCAAAATTTTTGGAAAACTCCTAACATTTGTTTCGATGTGTTTTGAGCAAACAATTAGTCTCCCAAAATTTTTCAAATGTCAAGTCTGTGCCTTTTCTTTTTAGAATAGCCCACAATTATTATTTTGACGAAACACATGTTTAGCTCAACTCGAGCCCTTTAGATTACAATTTGCAAAATCAGGCATTAAATGAAAGCTCTTCATAAAAGCACGGTATAGTAAGGTCATGGTTTTCAGTTGGATCTATTGCTGACAATGTTGTTTTTAATTGAAAAGCCTGTTTTGCAGATCCGAAGATGGTTCATTTCACTTATGCTGTCGTTGATCACCACGTGTTAAACCCATTGAGCTCAACACTGGTACAAAATGTTCATTAAGGGTTACTACTATAGTGTGCAACAATCTTAGTCTGTGTGTGTAGCATCAGGTAGTGGTATTCTCGATAATTGATACAAATTTCTCACCTTCTGTGATTCCAGGATGGAATGATTAGTTTTGGTGGTTGTGATAAGACATCACCTGGTGCTCTGCTGCCAATCTTGAGGAATAACCTGGTGAGAAACATGATTTTTCGCCGTAGTTTGACTTGGTCCGTGCTGTCCAGGACAGGATGTTTTTCGTTATTCTATTTCGATGGATGGATATTTCCTTTGTTTTTTCTGTCTGATGCCCATCAGATAGCCATTCCATGCTGCTTGTGAATGTCGCATGCCTATTCGACAAATGTACACAGCAGAAACTTAATGAAAGTCGATTTTGTGATATAGGACTTCAAGTAAATGAAGCTTAGCAAGCTGTTGTTCCGGTTAGAACAAATAGAGATGAAGTTAACCCCTTGAAGAACTCAAAACTGATGAGAAATGGCATGTAGGCTAGGTACGGGATGGGTGGAATCAATGTATAGCTATTAAAGGATGAACACGATTTCCGTATTCGTTTGAGTTTTCCTGGAGGCATCTAGATGCATTGATTTCATGCTTTTGTGTGTTTTGGCTTTGTTAGGTTGGTGTCACACTGTATGGTGGTACTATCTTACCAGGTTGTCATCCAACAAAGGGAAATATTGATAATGGTCATGTTTTAGAGGTTTGTCGTTGGTGCTATGCTTAAACCTGCCTGTTTGATATGTTGTGCAAACTGTTTGATCAGCTAGTCTCGATCATTTTTACATCTCCCCACCAATTTCAAGATCTCAATTGTATCTATTTCGCACAAAAAGCTGCAGTGAGCATTTTGCACAAATATTGGGCTGGCTGAGTATTTGCTGTTTAGCGTTGTCACAAGTGTGTTTCGGAACTGAGTGTCATACTGCCATAACCATGTTTTGGATTTATTAGGTTGGTGTTACACTGTATGGTGGTACAATCTTGCCAGGTTGCCATCCGACAAAAGGAAATATTGATTTTGGTAATGTTTTAGAGGTTGGTGGTTTGTAGATTGTTATTGTGACCCATTCCGAGCATTTTATGCACATTGAACTTGGTTTAGTAAGTCCTAAATGCACAGTGCTGTTGAATTAAACCCTGGTGAGTCCTACAACGACTCTGATAGCTGAAACCATACCTCTTAAAGGAACTGTATCAAAATTTTATCAAGTGTTGTTGCGTAGGAAAATGCACTCACTGCCCGCTCCCATACCTAATTTCACAGTTATAGATTCAGTAGAAATGCTGCAATTGGAAAGGAACGTTTTCACTTGTTGAGTAGAAGAATTCATCCTCGATATTCAAGTCGGGCGTACCTGTTGGGTTCTCGGGGGAACAATAAGAATGCATATATACACTAATTCTTTTGTCTTCTACCTGTATCCATGCATGTTAAATGAGCTGTACCTCATTTAATATGCAAGGCTTTGCCTGTTGAGTGCAGGGTTTGGGATACCGCATATTTTGAAGTGCAGGAAAAAGTGTAAATCAGAATGAATTATGGCAATGAATTATCCTTGAAGTATGGCAGTACTAGTGCAAGCGGCTAGACAAAAATCTTGAGCTACTGCATTCCTTTAACATGAGTATTTCCTGTTTTCATAATACCAACTATCATGATTTACTCTGGGTTCTACCAGGGTTAGCATTTGAAAATTAGTTTTCATTTTAATGAATTCTAGATGTTTTAAAAGGAACTATGCCTTAAAATTTTTCGATTTGTACTATACCATGTTGTAACACCAACTGGAAAGTACCAAGATTTACTCCTTCTGACTTGTGTGACTGAATGTTTAGTCTTCGAATATGGAAATTACACTTGGCTGGAAATGAATCACTCAACAACCAGTAGACTCGATAAGTTTTTGTAGCCGTCTTAAGAACTAAGGATGCACAGCCTATTATTTAAGTAAAAGAAGAAATAGTAGCTCTTGCTATTAGCAAATAATGTTCTATTGCCAGTAGTCATGACTGTTAAGCAAAATATTTTCAGATGATTTTGAGTTCAAAAATGCTGTTTTCCCTGATATTTGTGTGATTTTTATACTGCAGTTAAGATCTTTGTGAGAAAGTGGTTGTTAGTGCATTTTTTCTAGTGAAAACGCTTTTAGGAGACTAGCTCTCTTGCTACTGACTGTGCAAGCTAACTGTTGCAAGAGAAGAGGGTAGACCTGGTAGAGAGGAGATCAGTTTGCATTTGATATACATGGAGTATTCGTTCCTATTCATTGATGCTATTGATGTCATAGAGCGTGTCGATACGATAAAGATGTTCACGGAGTTTAGTTTGCTGTTCCAGGTTTTATTGCTTGTGCACTTGCTATTTTCAGGCTATTGGTTCATATGGGTCTGGTCTCATTGATATTGAGGAACTTACAACCATTGAATGCAGTGCAAATCCTGGTCCTGGTGCATGTGGTAAGCTGCTCTAATTGTTCCTTTTGTTTGGAAAAAAACACTTTGAAATGGAAGTTTGTGTCAGTTGATATTTGTAAGCTGTTTAGAGTGAAGATCTTGATTGCAAGATGGTAAAAACATCATATCATTTCCTCTACATAGTATTTGTCTCCAGTTGCATCGGTCCTTAGCCCACTGACCATGAACTAGCTTGAGATAGTGGCTGTAGATTTAAAGTGTGTCAGACACTATCTGTGACAGAAAAGTACTGAATAAGGTTGCTTTTTCCTGGTTGATGCATGAATTTGGGTGACTGACTAGCAATCCAATGTATTGTTATTGCGATTCTCCATCTTTGGACTTGTAATTTCATGATCTATCCTTCTGCCCGTCTGTTCCTCTGTCACAAAGGTATTTCCCTGGTAAACAGTTACATGAATTTGTTGAAATTTTGCATGGAGGTGAACCTCATTTATAGTCAACCTACAGGTGGTCATTTGAGTCCAAAAATGAACTTTTTCGGTGGTTTTAGAAAATTACAACCTGTTCCTTACTTTTCCTAATTTCTGGTGTTAAATTGGAGAGGCATGGTAGTTATCATATGGACCATGTATCATATGGGAGAAAACTCTTGTTTGGCTTACTTTTTTGTAGCATTTTTAGGCTTCTATGAATTATTATATGATGATCTGTTCTGTATTGTTGTTGTGCCATTAAATCGAAAATCAGTCTCTCGGTGGTGCTTAAATGTTTTGGCAATTCCAGCCCCAAGTGGTGCTTACATGGTGCATATTTAAATCATCTATGATTAAAGCAAGGCTTCAAGTGAACTTGTGGGACTTCTGCGCTGAGTACGCTCTAGTTTTTACTGGAAGTAGTGGAATTATTGCGCTTTGAGCAAATCGAGGCTTAATTGAGAGAAAAGAAATTAATTGAGAGAATAAGTGAACCTGAGGCTGAGGTGTTGCTTAGTAGGCGCTTAGATATTTGATGAAATTGAGGCTAATGCTGCTTATAAAGAAAAAAGCGCTTAAACAGTCAGGGATTGAGGTCAGTAGTCCATATTTTAGACTGGCTTTGAAACTTTCCCCTTGTTATTATGCACTCCGAAGAACTCATGAATTGTTCTGTATTGTTGTTATAGCTTTTAGTGTGAAAATGTACCCCAATTGTAGATATGTCGCAATTGAGAAAACTCTTGTTGTCCTTGAACAAGACTATTTTTTGGGTAAAAATGATCATTTTAGGGTGTCTTGGACGTGTTTGAAGATTCATTCATTAATCTTTTGCAATTTTTAGTGTAAATGTTAAGGACATTGGAAGTGACCATCTGGACCTTATTTTGCATCTTGTTTTGGCTTCGGCATGGACATGTGTATCATAATTTTTAGAGCTTTTTAGTATCAATATCAGTGTGCTTGTTTTGTTTGACGTTATTTGTGTCATGGCTCTTGTATGGGCCATACTGTACCTGGCATGTCATTGTTCTTTGGTATGATGTGACACGATTATTATTATTATTATGTTATTATTTTATTTGCGGGATTGGTACTAATTCGGCAATCTGTTTTCTTTTGTTACTAATGCATGTAGTTTGTTTTATCATGTTTTGTTTTCACAGTTGAATTGTCAATCAAAATGCCTGGAAATTACCCATACTTAGGACATCGATTTTCTGTCTCTACGGCGGTGTCGCTTTGCACATCATATTTCAAGTTACAATTCTTATGTTGTGTCCTGTGGAGATGATGCTCAAAGGATCAGAGTTCTCTCACTTTTTACATATCATCAGAATAATGATTTGTACTACATGTCTTGTTTGTTTTAGCTGGAATGTTTACAGCCAATACCATGTCATCTACAATCGAAACTTTAGGAATGGCATTACCTGGTTAGTTTTTGCGTACATTGTTTTGTGTGTGATCCTGCTGACTTCATGTGAATGTTGTTATGGGCGCAAGAAACCTGCCAATGCAGCTGACTGTAGTAAGTTCTTGTGCTGAAAATCAACATGTTATAGGATAATGCATGTGTTGAAACCTTGATCCTGCCTTTTACCTTCGATCATCCTGTTTAAAGAGACCATTCCCTATCGTATTTTGAAAAAACTTTCAGACATATATAGTTAGACATATCTGTCTTGACTGTGCTGTACCAAGGAAATACATAGCTTCTCTCAGTAAAACATTTCCATAGTCAACTATGATGAAAGTTTTAAAGGGCAATTTTATAAGGATTTGACCAGGATTTGAATTCATTGTGGAACGGACGATTAAAGGATTAAAAAATTTAGCACAAAACTGGCCTCATCATCTTCCCACTGGTCCCAGATATAGGCAAAATACTTCAGATTTAGGGTTCCAGCGGGCTCACTTTTGCCGTCACTTTTGACCAGGTATCTGAAAAAAATTACCTTCATTAAATGCTATACGGACCTGCGCAATCATGCTTTTAATATTCAAGGCTTTTCCAAGTAAAAACATTCACTGTCCAGTTAGAAACATGTGCACTCATCTTCGTAATTGTAGTAGTACAGGCAAAATAATTTCAAATTCGGACTTACTGTAGACAGACTATCACCTTTGACGCGTGAACTGACAGACTTTTTATGTTCTATCGGATACGCTTCCTTTACGTTTATCGTGCTTATCGTACTTTTGCTTTTGATTTTAAATATGTTCTGGAGGAACAAGCTAGAAATTTTCTGCTAGAAATTTTTTATTTTTTGTTACTTCATGTTATTGCTGATATTTTATTTTTTATGTTCTTTGATGGCATTGATAGTGATGTTTTGTTATTTTCACCATCATGGGTTGTGTTATTTTCACCATCATGGGTTGTGTTATTTTCACCATCATGGTTTGTGTTATTTTCACCATCATGGGTTGTGTTATTTTCACCATCATGGGTTGTGTTATTTTCACCATCATGGGTTGTG
>JAOBRC010471677.1:0-11798 GCA_027575255.1 Scolionema suvaense
CTCAATTCAGGTGCGCCGCCAGAAACTTCGAAACCAAAACATCTGATTGCACATCTGATTGACACTATCTTGTACATTGTGATCATCGTCCTCTCGACGTCAGCCTGACGTGAAGAGAAAGAGTAAATGAATTCACAAAAGCAGTAATTAACAGAGGTGAACAAATTTTGTTCGTCACATTTTATACCGTGCAAATCTGATGGACGCGCACACCAACTTGCCAATCTGACCAAATCGTAAAGAATGCTGTTTCCAGGGGGATCATCAGAAATAAAATATCACTCAACGGCAGCGTACAGCTCAGATTAAAACTTCAGAAACGGTAAATCTCGGAAACGTTCAATTTTGATGCACCTGACACAAAATATTTTAATATAAACAAAGAGTACAACATTACCATACAGGGAGCTGTATAATAGTCAGAAAGGCCAAATTTCAACTTCCACGTTTTCATTTTCCGAAGTTTCGATTTGAGCTGTAGGCCCAGATCAAAACTTCAGAACTAGAGATCGCGGAAATTTTTGTTCCGAGGTTTCAGCGATTTCCGCGTTTACGACCTGGCCGAGACTAAGGAGAGAAGCTATTTCAGCTTCCTTGTTGAATTGCAGACATCTGGAGACAAGCGTTGAGGCATTTCGGGCGAGCAATTATCTTTCACCTCGAGTACAGAAGGGGCTCGCATTTCGTTGCAAAGCCTGTTGTAGGGCGGAAAATTCGTAGAACTACAATTGTGCAAAAGGTTGTAAGTAAAGGCTTTCACAGGTTGTGCTGTTTGGCTTTTCACGTTACGTGTAGAAACTTTTCCGACTCGGAAATGTTTGGAGATTTACTTTTGCAATCAAACTTACTTAGCACGCTTTTGGGAAGCCTCCGTCGTGATTGACTTGAGTCTAATTGGAAGTAAACAATAAAACTTGAATGTTTGCTGGAAAGTTAAAAGTCTAATGATGAGTCATGCAAAATATCAAGTCATCTCAACATCCCAATCAGAAGATAGGTGGAAGACAAAAATTTGAAACTTTTGCAAATCATTCTGCTGGACATTTTCATGTGGATTTGAGTTTGTGAACATGGCCGAAAAATATGAAAACACGGAAGTTTCTCCCCTAAACAGTGTCTCCCTGTGAAGTACTCTAAAATTTGCATTGGAGCTATTTCCATGCAACTTTGCTCCTGATGTAGTTGCTGTAGTTTTAGTTTTGTATGAAGCAATTTATTGGTTTGATCGTTTGAAAATCATTGACGGAAAACAATTTTCGTACCTCAATTGTTTAAAATCTATATACAGTATTTTACCAAACTGACTGACCCCTTTGTCTCATTGTCTAATTAACCCAAGGAAGTTAGAAAAAGGCACACAATTTTTTCTGTAAGAATAAAATTTTGTAAGAAGTATGAATGTATGGATGTATAAACCATACATCCATTTAAGAACCTAAGGCCTGAAAGACCCCAAAGTTAAGAGCATGCCAAGAACACAAAAGGCTTTTCGTGGAAAAGAAAATATTCCATAAAGGTAGGTTTTTCTGTTGATTTCAATGCAAAAGAGCCAGTTTTCAACATTCAAATATTTTGTTTTGCTGGTTCAGGCTAATTTTTCAGACTGTTGGGTATTAAAACCATTATATTTGATAACAGTAAAACATTTCCCAAAAATTTGCCTAAGAATGAGTGAAGAACATTTTTAGGTTTAATTTAGACCAGAAGTCGTTCCTTACAAAAGTCACATTCCTTTCCACTAGCAATGACTAGCACTACTCGGTCATATTCTACTTCTTTCTCTTATGCTAAGAGCTATTCACCAGAACTAGGTAGTGTTCGTATTCATATGAATTTTTAATCCCCTATGACCAACGTGTTTATTGCTTGTACTGTTCATGCACTGACCTCCCTTAAGACTCGAGTTCAGCACACTCAGATGAGATGAGAACCATGCACACAATCTCCAAATACCACCAACAAAATTACTACCTGTGCAGTGTCCTTACAAATCGCTGACTGTCTGTATGGGAGAATTGTATGGTGCTTATCAGGAACATTTCAGCTTGCTACCATAAAGTACTAGTCCGTTTCTCAGTTTGTCAGTCTGTTTTACCCTATTTGGTACCGGCTTTATGTACGTTAAGGTAGGGGGGTGTGAAAATACCCCCTAGTAAAAAGTACCTTAGTCAGCACCAATGTGGATAAAACTTACCAGGAACATAGTGCTTCATTTTGTGAAGTCACCTGGATTTTTGGACCAAAAAGTTCAAAAAAATTTTTCCAATTTTTTTTCACCAAAACTGTTCCTAGAGCAACTGGAGACATGTTTTATGTTGCATGTATTCGTTTGCAAATGTAGCAAAAGTGAGCGAAAATCACAATTTTTGACAAATTTTGCCAGCGGAAGTCGTCGAGAATCGGCCCATATCTCCAGACCCCTCGGGGTGTAACCTGGAAATTTGGCCTGGGAGTCTTTTAGAATATAATTCTAATAAAAGCCCTGAAGTGGCAGCTCTTCAGCGTTTTGGTTTAGTCTGTAGAATAAAAAGTTTGACTGGGGGGTAAATTTGCCCCCTCTCCCCGCCCCGTACCAAATAGGCTAAGTGACCCGTGTGTCGAGGCTCTTGTTAAGAATGGGACTGCACGAGTTCTGACGTAAGCTAAGAGCGTTGAAGCCTTAGTCCAAAAAGATACGTTCTTATAAAAAAACACGTAAAAAAGTTAGAACTTAATATAGTACTTTTCAACTTTCTTGGTTAACCACTCCCTTACTGTGATCCTGGGATTTTGCTTCTGCAATATACTTAATGTTAGCAAAATTGCCTTGCAAGTTTTTTTTATAAGAAACCCATTTGAAAGAAACCAACCTGCACAGCCACTTAAATTTACGAAACTTTGAGTATTATACAAATTTTGAGATTATTCATGCAATGTATCATTGCGGCCGCTAGGATTTTAAATCTAAGGCTTTTGGTAGGTAAGGCACTACCAAAAGAATGGTATCTTCATCTTGGCACTCTATTCTTGATTCCGTTATTCAATTTAAAATTCAAATTCGAGTTTTGATCAAAACCCTTATAATTTCAATTTGCCAAAAAGCATGGATCATAAATGCAGATTGAGTTATATCAATAATGCATAAGCTCCCCATTTTAACATATAACTCTCAGTCGCTGCTCATACATGACATATTCCCAAACTAAAATAAAAGAGTTTGTATCATTGTGGATGTAAAACATCCATTTGAATCGTTAAAACCAATCAGTTCGATTTGATTTTCTGCATAATCAAGGCATTGTCTGAGTTTGGGAGCAGTTCGAGCTGACGTAGCATGTTCTTGGGCAGCTTATGTGTTATTGGGTATATAAGTTATGAAATCTCTATCATATTGTGCTAGAAAATTTGTTCGCTTATTGGAGTGTCTGCTAATTGAATGTCAGCCTTTCAGGAAGTTCTATATGAGGTTTTGACTAAAAAATGGCCAGGGAAAATGAATTTGTCCGCTTATCAGAGGTGTCAGCCTTTTAGATTATCCGTTTATCGGAGACATAACAGTACCCATTTTTTACTTGTATAAGAAGAAAACAATAGGACAATAGTAGAGCATTGGTATAAGATGAGATTGCCCCATCACCAAGCACCAATGGTCTGGCCCTGTCCATCAAACGAAATAAGAAAACGGCGAAGACCACTACTGAAAAGACAAAACTTGCATTGAAAATCAAAACAAAACCAGCACCACCACCACAGCAACAACAACTACAACTACAACTACAACAACAAAGAAGCACACACGCACACAAAAAAAAAATAAATAACAATATAAAAATTTATCCTAGGTTGTGGTCGATCTAAGCAGTCTTACCGAGACAAACTAACCTATATTAGGATGTTGAGTTGTACTAGTACTGCCGAAATCCAGACGAAATCCAAGACTGATTATGTGAAGTGAATATTGTCAGGCTCTGATCTAGAAATTTAGGGCAGCGTACCTGGAGCTGAAAAAGGGCATTTTACAGGTTAGCTGGGGGTGCTGTGAACCTCCTGCTTGGGGATTGGGGGCAAAGTCCCCAAAAGCTCTGGGTTTCTCAGCAAAATAACACCCCAGAATTTGTTTAAAATGACTGTAAAATGAGGAGAGAAATACCTTCTTTTTTTGAAATTTTGCGTTAGACAGAAAGAATTTTCAATTCTACATTCTTGGATAAGTTGAAAGATCCAGGGGTATTGTCAAGAATCTACTGACAGAGAAAGCAGCCAAATTGCAAACATGAACAATACTCATTGTAGATACAGTGAAATGCGATAAATAAATGTTCATAGCAGTCCGTTATAGTTCTGGGCTACTACAATTAGGTCGGGTCAAATGTTGTCATACAGTATCAGCTTGTTGGTATGAAGAAAAAGTTACAGGTTGAAAAGGCGCCTTTCTTTCTTAGACTTCCGCAGAGCAATTATCTCGGCAGTTTCTTCAGGAGACAAGCTGGTATCATCAAATGAACAACGCATTAAGGCATGTAAACTGTCACTGTCCAACAGGGTCCGTTTCATTGTCATCACATGTTTCATTGTAGAGAAACCCCTTTCCGCCACTGCTTCTGAGGAAGCAAAACGTAAATCTTAAGAAGACGATGTAAACCTGGATATGCAGCACCCGCTACAGAATCCTTCAGAAGAGATACTACTGTAGCTGGGTTCGAGAACAAAGTTCTAGTTTTTGCTAGCTGCTCTTCCAACTTTCGTAAAATATACTTTGGTTTCTGAGGGTCAGCGGAAGCAGAGTGAAAAGCAGCTTCGTCATGCTTTAACTGTAACTCTATCTGAAGAAGACGAGGTAAACCTGGAAATGCAGCACCCACTACAGAATCCTTCAGAAGAGATACTACTGTAACTGGGTTCGAGAACAAAGTTCTAGTTCTGACTAGCTGCTCTTCCAACTTCGTGAAATATGCTTTTAATATCAAGGGTTTCACAAATTTAGACCTTTCTTGACTTTTCTTGAACAGTGTCGTTGCCTTGTTAAAGTAAAGATTGAATGAATTGAATTTTCCCTCTGGGTTTCTTATACTCCTCGTTTGATCAGATCCTCCGGTTTAATTCTTCAATACTCTTTGTCTGAATTTATCTCTCTCATCAGGCTCATCATGCCTCTCACTAAGACATACTCGCGTGTGCGATGATTTGCATGTGACGCGTGTGGCAAGTCAATCAGTCTATTTGGTTCGCATTGCAGTGTAAAGTTATATATATTGTAGTGACTGGTACAATCCAAGGATGTGGAACAAATCATAATCAAACTTGGTTGTGGTTGTCTTGGAGATCAAGTTCAAGAGATATATAAAAAAATTTCCGATGGGGCTTTGAGCTCTAGTGCATGCAATAAATCGCACAGGGAATTTGCCCGTTGTGTGTGTGGGTGCATCTAAATGAGAGCCCTAGCTGATCTCCCATGTCCAGCCTTTTGACACCGTATCTAACTGAGACTTCCATTGTATTCAAAACCTCAAGATGGTTTGTCCTGTATAACATCACTGGTTTTAAATAGAGAATCGTTTTTCGTTGTTATTGGATCCACTTTCTAACCGGATGAAGGTCTTTCTTTGTAGTGGTATTTGTTATGCAGTGTGTCTTCTTTAAGCAAAGAAACTTTGATTTTTTAGAAACACTCCCCCCCACCCTACCTGACTGATCACCACCTATTTCAAATTCATGTTCATGGCACTATATCGAGGCTTCTCCCTAAGCTGTGTGCGTGATCGTGCGTGATCGTGCGTGTAAATGCTGGCACACTGGCAAACTGTCACTCTGAACTATTCTTTGTCAGTCATCGCGCAATCAGATTCCTCATGCAATAGAAAGTCGCACTGCTGCGACTTTTAGTTGCTAAAGGCATGAATAAATCTCAGATTTCCAGCTCCACAGATATGTGCAGTGAACACATCGATTCAAGAAGGCCCACATAGGGCATCCAGAATTAGCGCATGACTTTGAGAAGACCGACTCACTCCTCTAGGGACTTACCCTGCGTAGTGGGTCTTTCTAACCTGGGACCAGATCTTACCATTCCTCTATACTGGAGCTGCTCGCTCCTAACCGTTTAGAGGAAAGGATGATCTGGCCAGTTTGACTGAGAAATGATTTCTGCGTCAACACCTCGAGGCCAGCGGCATCAGATTGTTGTTCTATCATTAATCAATAAAATATACGCTCTACACATGCTCCTACCTCTGTGTAACATTATCCAATTGTCAAACTGGACAATCAAATATACACATGAACAATAAACCATTATAAATCTAGTGCAGAGAAACTCTGCACTTTCTATGGGCGGCAAATCAAAGAGATTGGCGAACCTGGCCAGATCCTCATTTCTTGCACAGTGAATAGGTGAGCATCACCCTATGCAAAGAAAAAGGATCTGGTCTCAGGTTAGGTCTTTCGGAAGACTAAGTCATCGATGCAGTATTGTAGTTATAGGGTACGAATTAGGCTCTGGCAGTTCACAATTTGCGAAGGAAATTGCTACATAGTCCCAAAACTGCGAAGCAGATTTAAGTGAACAGACGTAAAATTACGAAGCTTAATCCAATGATTCATCATCAACTAATGATCATTCCCATCCTGAATGAAGTAATTATCAATCTACTCCTTTTACAGAACATCAACATTAATGCAATAACTAGCATCACTTCCATCTACCCACATGTAATTCAATGAAATACATTTGCGAAGCCACAAAAAAACCTCTATTTCTTTATCTGCTCTCTTTCATCCATGTCATCAAATACCAGGAACTAAATTGTGTTGTGGAATAGCAGAGCACTAGTATGCAGGAAAGTGTCACTATTCCTGGAAATTTGTATTTGTTGACCAATCAGATCACCAGAAGCGACAGAATCAAAATGGAGGTTCTATCTGCCGTAGTTATCAGCTTGAGAACTAGACAGCAGCAGGCATGACTCATTGAAGATCTAGCAGACTCTATCTTTATGTGGTGGTTGATCATGGCTGACATGCAGTACAATATTACAGTTAAACGCCAAAGGATTTCAACTTATTAGCTATTTAATGGCAAATGCATGCAGCTGACCAATTAATGCCCAGTAGTAAATGTACTTAGCTAGTGTTAGTACATTCCCATTAACAAGTACTGAATACATTGCCTGAAGTGACAGGAAGTTATTCTGATTAAGTTGTGAAGCCACTAAAAAAGAGCCTAAAAAGAATGGAACAGGTCGTTCCAAAAAGTTCTCAAGTTAATTCATTGGGTGCACCCTGCAAGCGAGTTAGGCAAAACCATGTGAATAGCGACGAACTCCTAAAATTTTCACAGAGTGCGTCAAAGAACAACCCGAAAGATTTATTTGTTGCACCCTGTTTGTGATTGCGCTCGGAAAACAATTCTGCAAAAAGGACTTAAGAGGTTGACTGCAACACTGAGTACTGGCAAAACTGAATGTGGAACTCGGCAGCACAATGTTGCCTCTTGGTGTTAACAACTATGCATCTAAATATTTGAACTTTTCTTTCAAAACTAAATGCTATCATTCTGAAGCACACCCGAGCTACCGGATTACCCAACTTTTGTACCCAGTATGTGTCTAGGTGTAGTGTTGCCACTACATTGTTTACAAATTAAGTTAATGGAGCTGTGCAAAAAAGGTTGGCCTTAATTAAGGACCCATTTCTTATGGTACAGTACCTTATTACTCTATCTGTGATGCTCCTGTGCTTCAGCAGTTACCCCTGTGTTATGTCTATATTTTTGTTAATGCCGTATGTGAGAAAATATGGGTTTATGCTTATATATCTGTGATGCTTCTAAATATTAGACAATTTGTTAGTGTGCTGTCAGACACTGCAGACCATGTTTCCCGCTAAATGATTCAATGTTAACTTAAGTGTCGCTTATAAGGTCCCTCCAAGATTCGTGCTAGGAATATACTTCCTTGCTGGACGAAAGGATCTAACAAAAGTATTTTGTCAAATTTGCTCACCTTCTCATCCAATTCCGTAATACACAATGTAGGAGAGTTATTGCACAGTGAGCTTTGTTGTCTTTAAAAAACTTTGCTCAAGTACCTGTATTGAAACCAGTGGAGTTCATTGCCTAATTTATAGCTATTTAACATTTAACCTCCTTCACTCACATTGTCTAATATGTTGCCAAATTTACGTTGTTACAGCTATTTTCTGAAGTATTCTTTTTGATATCAGTTAGATTTGTTGCAATATGATTACACTCTTGAACACACAAATCGCGATTGATATCGAATCATTTCTGCTATTGCCTATAAGCGACTTGGTGCATTCTACAGCCAGTGTGTGTCGTTTGGAAAAACTCCCGTTTGTATTTTGTGTGGCCATTAGTTTTTGAGTTGGCTGGAATGATTTCAAGAACACTTATTTACTTGTCTGTAGTTTTTGGTGTGAAATGTACAGACTGTACTGTAGTATAATAAATCGTTGGTAATGTCTGGGAAAAGTTTCATATGACTTTGGTATGACTGAAAATATCAGTTTGGTATGTTAGTTTCAAAGAGTTTAGAGAACACTGATTCTTTTTTGTAATATTTGGTGGTAATCTCATGGCAACACTATGTATGTTATGAACCATGAGCCATATCTGGGAAAAGTCTGATTCGACTTGCAGTTTGGCAGTTTACGTCTGAAAGCATTTTTTTCAGAGTTTCTAAAAATATCTCAGGAATCCTTCTTCAATTTTTGGTAATTTTCAGTATGAACTTTAAGGGTGACAGAACATACGTTATGAACCATATGTAATAGCAGAAGAGTCCTATGAAATGAGGTCTGTCCGTCAGTCTGTCCATCCGTCACCAACGCATTTTCCCGGATGACTGCGTAATGAATTTTTCTGAAATTTGGTGTGAAGGTGACAATCCGCAATTGAGGAAAAGTGATGGAGCCAGAATTTTGGGAAAAATTTTGTTCAGCTTGCAGGTGGCAATTTATGACCAAAAATGGCCATTTTTAGTTTTCTTTAAGAATAGTTCAAAATCTGTTCATTACTTTTTTGTGCTTTTTGGTGCGAAACTACTGGGCAATAGCAGTTATGTTGTGGACCGTGTGTCATATCTGGAAAAACTCTTGTTCGAGTTGCAGGTGGCAAGTTATACACATTCAAAAAAGGCGTTTATCATAGTTTTTTCCAAAAATG
Source organism: Scolionema suvaense (assembly GCA_027575255.1). NCBI lineage: Eukaryota > Metazoa > Cnidaria > Hydrozoa > Limnomedusae > Olindiidae > Scolionema > Scolionema suvaense. Next base: position 9,161 of record JAOBRC010471677.1, read on the forward strand.
TCAAACGTCAAATGTCGTTTATGGTGTAAATATTAGGGGCATTTCTATGCATGTTTTGAACTGCATGCCGTGTCTCCTGACAATTTCGTTTGGCTTCGGGTGGCAATTTACGTCCAAAAATGGTGATTTTTAGAGTTTTTCCCGTGTGTGTCGTGAACAGTTAATCTGTTTATTGTTATTGTGGTGTGAATATTTGAGCAACTCTACACGTTTTATGAACCATTTGCCGTATCTCTGGACAATCTCATTTGGCTTTTAGGTGGTAATTTACATCAGAAAATGGCTATTTTCGGGGGTTTTTTCCTAATGGGTCAACAATGATTTATCATTTTCATTTTTGTTGTGAATCTTAGGGCCAATAAAGCATATTTTAAGACGCATGCTTTATATCTTGGGAATATGTTGTTCGCTAGCATGCATGTGGCAACTTATGTCAATCAATAATTGCTGTTTTAGGGTTTTGTCATGATGTTTCAAGAACACTTCATTATGTTTTTGTGCTTTGTGGTGCAAATCTTATGGCTAATGAGTTATTCTCTTCGTTGAGTTGACACGGAGATTTTCAATGAAGTTTTGCTGGAGTCCACTAATTATGTGACTTGTTTAATAACATCTTTTTGTGTGTATAAAAGGGCGTTGAATGACTAATACACCTTTCTCCAGTCTCAGCTTGGTTCGGTAAAATAGCATGATTTTAGAGGTCCGGGCACTAACATAAAATTTTCGGGAGGTAATAAACAAGCTTTTTCCTTGAACTTTGTGCTTTGACATGTCGCTTTCTGTTCGGCTCCGACTATGCGCTAATGTTCAACTTTTTTTTTTTATTCTGATATAAGTCGTGCCTTGGAGCTACGTGTAGCTCTTTCGCGGCAAGGTATTTTAAAATTATCCCCCTGAAAGCCCGAATTTTCAAAAACTTCACTGCTTCACATATCGCTAACTATACAACGCATGCAGCTATGTAGTTATGTCGAACTTATCTTAGCATTTTCTGCCAAGCTGAAATTTTCTCAATGGAAAAAGCCAAATGGAAGACAATATTAGCAATCATTCCTGTCACATATATATATAATAAAATGAGTCAAAGTGTTCGCGTATATCCTGCGTCACTGAGGCTGAAAATCAAGGGTATTAATTCATATACAGACAAGTCTAATCTTAAAGACCCGTCGCACTTGTCAGCTCTTTGAATTTGAAGGCAGGTTTTGCAGGCGTCTAGTCTTTTGTTATCACATGCTGCATGCATGCACTTTTATATAGAACTGTCTATCATGAACCAAAAAAACGCTACTTTGCCTCGAATTCTGATAAATCACAGGTGTCCGGTTGCCTGGCTGGCCAGGCACAGAAACAGGTTACTGTCTCATAAAGTAGGAACAGAGGCTGACAGTGTGAGTTTGTTTTGGTTTGACATATACAATCCGTCTTTAACCTGCTTCGAATGACAAGTCATCTGCACTTTGTACTTTCACAGTCAGAAACATAAGAAATACCTCTGAAGTCATTTGCTTATCTCCTTGTCCTGCCTCCCCATGATTCTTCAATATCCAATGCTGCTACTCTTCACCATGGCTATTCTGCTACTCTTTACCATCGTTATTCTGCTACTCATACTGTACTGGCTAGAAGTATCTCATAGTAAGAATATCATGTTTGCCCAAATAGGCAGATGCGCAGACAGGTTCAACGTGATACATTCCTGAACAATTATATGGTCAATTACAATAAACGTCTGTCGTTGGAAGTCTGGCAATGGCAAGCTTGTTTGTGATTTGGATGAAATAGAAGAGTGTTGGTTTCCAGGAAAGAAATTGGCAAGTTATGTGCCACTGACTTTTGGTAAAAGTTCCGCGAAGGCTTTGTAATTACATTGTTTTAATGTACCGTATGTCCAATTCAGTGTTTGTGAAGTTGATAATTATCAATTTGTGTGCAAATGTGGTTACAAGATGCAGCCACTGCCACTGCATGCCTTCAGCAGGATTGGTTTGTTTACGTCCCTAAATTGTGCCGCTGAGTTAGCACATTTCCCTAAAATACAAGACTGAATATCATTGTGATTTGATCCAACACGAAAATATTTCAAGACCCGATCATTCCATTTTTGTAATTTTAATTCTTGGTGTGAAACTTCAGACGAATAGCAGTTGTGCTATGGGCCCTGTATGTCATACCTGGGAAATCTCTTGTTCTGGTTGTGTGGCAATCAGCATTCAAAGTGGCCCCTTTTACAGTTTTTTCAATTTACTTCAAAAGCACTTCATTAGTTTCTTGTACGTTTTGGTGTGAATCTTTGGAGGTCATGTACCGGGTCATGGGACATGTCCAGGAAAACTCACATTAGGCTTAGGTATAGCCAGTTTTGTGATCAAAAATTACTAAAAATGGCTATCTTCAGGGTTTTTGAGGCATCACTCTTACACTTTTGAGCACATTTTTTGCTCACACCTTACCCTGCACCCCCCTAATTGGAAGCAGGCATGAAACTCGGCATGTTTTTCATGTTTTAACTCATTTTTGTATGTTTTCATGCTTTTAGCATGTTTTTATCTGCAAGATCATGTTTTTCCAAATCTAGACAAATGAAATTTTACATGATCAGTTAACTTTCTTTTTACAAAATCTTTGCACACTTGAT
>JAOBRC010471788.1:0-11797 GCA_027575255.1 Scolionema suvaense
TTTGAGTGGTACACAAGTGACATCATGCATAATTAAAGGCAAGATGGTAGCTACTGAACTTTGTGGCTTGATATCTCCAAAACTACACAAGCTTTTGCCATGAAATAGAAACTATATGCCGTGTTTTGGTGTACTCTATCCCCTGCTAGAATCTCATTTTTGACGTTACCTTTCCTTTAAGGTAGTTGGTGAATGTATGGGGCTAGTTGCAAAATTTGCTGCGGCAATTGAGATAGAGGCAGAAAAATCCACTAGTTGTATTAACAGTTCATAGTGTTTTAGAGTAGTGAGAAGGTTTTACTCAGTGTGTCTCGTTCTTGAAGTAGAGCAAATAACCGTTGTGTGAAAATGCAGAGGACATAAATGTAGAGCGCAGCTAGAAAGCGTCCAGTGGCTGGGTTAGAAAAGTACGCTGATAGCAATCCAGATGACATACTTCATGATGATTCCACAAAATTGCCTAATTCGGGCGTGATAGGTAGTTATGCGAAACACGGTTGGTATACCTAAAGAATAAACTTGTTTACAAACATACGATATTGACGTATATTGTCACCCAACCACACCACTTAAGTCGCGCAAAGGAATTTCAAGAGAATTCTCAGCTGGGAGAACGAATTTTTACCATAGGAGAGTGGATATAAGCAAGAAGTTTATAACTGGCTCTTTATCTGGTAAAATCCTCCTTGTTGTTGCGTGTTCTTTTTTTTTTCTTAACGGTTAACATAACAAGGGGAGTGGTTCCACCCCATTAGTCTAAGAATTTTTACTGGGAAAAAACGGCTAAGGCTATTGCAGCAAATTTTTGGAAGTTTAAACAGAATTTACTTGCGCATTTTTTGGTGCATAGTTGGTCGTCGTACCTATAACAGGGGGTATCACTTGGCTATTTCCTGACAGGAGGTGATGTCATTTTTTGATAAATTTTCGGTTTTTTGGCTCTTATTTCACTTCTGTTGAGCTGATTTCAATGATTTTGGGCGTAAGTGATTGCTTTCAATGAGCTCTTTCAGAAAATGTTTAATTTGAATAAATTCATGCTGCAGGGGGTCCAAAAAACGGGGGTAAAGTTCGAATTTTTTTCCATATTTTGGGCTCATAAAAATCCAAATTTTCGGAATTCCAATTGCCAAGCGTTTTTCGCCAAACTAAAATTTTTTTGTATTGGTACACGCAAGTAGCAACCCGCAACTAGCAAACAGCAACCTGCTACTAGCAACCTGCAACTAGCAACCTGCAACTAGCGACCTGCAACTAGCAATCTGCAGCTAGCAACCTGCAACTAGCAGCCTGCAACTAGCAACCCGCAACCAGCAACTAGCAACTCACATGTAAATCACAGCTGCCATTCAGCACCTCTTCTACCAACCTCATGTGGGTTGAAACGGAAAACCAACTTCACAAATTCGAATCATATATAACCCTGATAATGCAGTACTAATGACAAATCATCAGAACATCGCACAACTAGATTGTTTAACCCAACAGTACGTACCGGAGGAAAGAGCTGTCGGGAATTTCGTACCTGTCTTTATACTTTTGGTTGATGAAAATGGAACTTCAGCTGCGCCTCAAGACAGATATGATAACTGAAAGGCTGTTGTTTTGTAGGCTTTGACCTAAAAAACTATGGACGTAGAATTTTCTGGCCTCCTAAGAGCTCAAAATCGTGTTCTTTTGGTGTAAGTTATCACGGTAGGCCATATGTTTATGACGTTACATTAGAGACATTGGCGTCCTCTACTCCTAATTTATGTCAAATTGATTGACAATGATTGGTTAGAGTAGCTGCCAAGTTTCATGTTCGTTGATTTAATATCGTGACGTATGGAAAATTCAATTGAGATTAATTTTCACGCTAAAACTCACAACGAAAGTTAGGCGTGCTCAAAGTTAGAGCGAATTAAGGTGTTTCCAGACATTGTATGATGTCGATAGCATTCACTGGAAACTACCAATCCTTGAAGCTACCTATCTAAATCGTCTATCTAAATTATGTCCGTAGTAAAATTATACCAATAGAAGGCTATACAGTCCTTAGTTGATGTACCATCGAAGCAGCACTATCTATTTTAGTTAATTGATTTAGCAATCGCCATCCTGCAATGCATTGTGGGTTGACCAGAGGAACGCATAAAAATTTATGTTGCAGTGAACAAATGAAGAATCTATGTGCCATTATCGATCTGACGTCTGCATACTGCTCATGGCGGATCCAGAATATTTTCCGGGGAGTAGTCCGGATTAAAATCAGGGTTAAGACAGAAAGGAATTTGCTTTCGTGCTAATTCACAAAGTGGCGTAGAAACGTCACTGGTTGCTGGGCAGGGGCTGGAGGGAGGGTAGTCCCGGACCCCCTGAAGCTGCCGTTGTCGCTTCGTCTTCCTTTCAGGTCTTAAAATAATCTCGTTCGAGGAAGTCAGCTGCCATATCGAGCAGTGTCTCTCTAAACAGTCCACAATGCATTGTATGATGGCGATGTACGAAACGGTCTGTTGCTTCAGTGAATTTGGTTTTAGTATTTGCTTTTTGAAATCAACCTTTTACATTCTCTTTTAGGAGCTACACAAGCTGGGCTGAACAGTGCATACATTGAGAAACTGTCCAAGCATCCAGTGTATCAAGCTCCCGATTACATTCTCGCCATGCGCGCCTCTCGTCCAGATCCCTCTACACTAAAACCCATCACTGTAGAGGAGTTAGCAAAGCACACGACACACGAAGCAAAAATGTGGGTTTCAGTTTTAGGGTATGTGGTAGTACCGACTTCGAGTTGGGTGATGCACAAAGGGAGGGATGCCACATCGAGAGTGCTGATGCAATTTCATGGAATACCACTGGATGACAATGATGACGCGTAAGTTGCTGGCTTTCTTTCTGACGCTAGTGTTTAGACTGGACTTGTTCTTCCCTACGAAAAATATGGTCCATGCAGTCCTATGTTAAAAAAGGAGCCACTGCAATAAGAACGCAGCAAAAAGAGGGCACGCTAGTTCCTCATTATCACAAAATATCAATCAGAACATTTGACGTACAAGAGAAAATGGTTACTTAAAAACTAAATTCTCTTGTGCATTTTTGCACCATTGCCCTAATTTCTTTCTTCCAGTTGCATCAAGCAAAATTTTACTACACGTTTCTGTTTTTCGCTTTTTTTTGCTGATCTTATTTTGAGCTTGTGTTTCCTTTGCTTTTTGTTGTTCTTGTCTTTGTATTGTTTATTGTGCACACTCACATGGCTCATACTCTGTATAAAAAATGTAATCATTTTGATGGTCACAGCCTTTCAATTTCGTATTGAAATCACTGCAGACATTGCTCCTTGTGTGATGCTAATTATTCGTATACCATCCGTTTGTTTGTTTGTTTTTCAGTGGTCGTCCTCCATATCCACTCGCCTCTCAAATGACAGCAGATGAGTTGGAATACGTCACACGCTGGCTGGATCATTACCAAGCAGGCCAGGGTGGCGATGGTCGCACGAACTTTGGTGAAATCGTAGGGTACTTAAAAGAATATAAAGAGCAAGTAGATTCAGGAAGTACAACCTTCGTTCTGCCACCAATTCCCAGTTGAATACCCATATGCAAATACATCTATGTATATGTGTATACCCAGTTGAATAACCATATGCAAATACATCTATGTACATGTGTATACAGTATCACGTAGATAATTTCTCATTGAACAAGAATCCACTTCGTTTATTAACGAATCTCGATTGGATTTCCTTTCTTCTAGGTTTAGACTTGTTACCAGGCTTCTGCTCGTTAACGATCCACTAGGTGTGTCTCAGCTTTGAAATGTTCTTCAAAGCAACTTCGCTGTCTGTGCAGCTGGTTTGCTTCAAAGCTGATTGAGTTGTGGTTGCTTTCCAATTCATAAATATTTTTTACTGATTTTTCGGTAGCCTGCTCACAGACCGCTCGAGAAATTCTTTTTCTACCAGCTACCAAACAGTCAAAGTGCGCTAGGTCTGGGAGCAGGCTAATTTTCCAGTATTTTTAGAAGTAATATTTTTTCCGTTGCCTTGTATTATTTTTCAAATTTATTGATATATTCGTCCTATTATCCGAATAATTTGTCAAAAAATCTTAGCACATTTCAATTCGTTTTCCGGTGACGTCGCAGACATGAATGTTAAGTAGCTATGAGTGAACAATTACGAAAAAACTTCTCAAAACACACTGTCTAGCGCGACAGCTTATGCTAGGATCAGGGAAAAGTATGGGTTTCCCGTCACCATTCACATTTGCAGAATAAAAGTCTGATCGCGAATCCTCAAAATTTTGCCGGAAACGATTGAAGAAGCTCGATTTTAACTCAAAACAAAATGACTGTCCCGCAAAAGCCTTCGCATCAGCAAAAATTACGGACTTCATGGATGCCATCAGTCACATTGCAGACTGACAGTTCGAAGGCAAACCCTTAAAGTTTTGTCGGAAACGATTGGTTTTGGCAGGGAGGACAAACTTCGCCTCTCTCTTCTTGTCTATTTCAGCCCTGAAATGCAAAAAGTATCGGTTGAAACTGAATGTTCTCTGCTCACCGCTTCACTGTCACTGGGTGCTAGGTTTTACTGGGCCCCTACCCGTCTTAGCCTCTAGGAAATTTGCCTTTCCCAGTAGCAGCTAGCGGTATTCGAACCCTCGACCTTGTGTGCACAACCGATACTGCGACCGCGCTACTACTGAGTCATTCCAGAGCCCTAAAGGTTAAGGCGGATATTGGCTGGTCATTTCTCTGAGTGTAGCTACTCTGTGGTATCCATGGGTGAATGGTGTCTGCGACACTGTGTTGCGGATCCTTATCCAGTCGGTTGAATCGCGGCAGTGGTCGACATCGTTAATTCGGTTGACGAAGTGAAGATCTTCTCGAATTGTAGATTCGCTCTCTGCTCATCGCTTCACTATCACTCAGGGCTAGGTTTTACTGAGCCCCTACCCCACCCTCTATTGTTATTAGATTGAAGCGTTGATTGAAGAGCACCCTCTCAGAACATTGACTTCACATCTCTCTTTGGAAGTTCTTGAACATATCAGAAGAAATTACTTTCCTAGTGTCAGGGTGGCTACTGCTCCTGGAATTCCTGGAAAACTCTTGGGATTTATGTGGGTTCTTGAAAACTCCTGGAATTTGGGCTGATATTGGGAAATTTCCTGGAAAACTCCTGGAACGTTTGGGTTTTTGCATGGATCTTTTATTTCAGATAGAAATTCGGTCGATCTCTGTGTTTCAGCGAGAGCGTTACTGCAAGGAATTTTAAGGTGAGCAAAAAAAGTGTTTCCTTATCCAGTGCACCAAAAATTTGGATTGGACCCATTTTACAAAAATTAATTAATAAAGGATGGGATAAGATAAAAGTTATTCCGATTAATACCATAATTGAGTAAGTTTAAGATTCGAACAAAACTCAAGAACTGATCTTACACAGCAATATTTCGGCACCAATCTTCATGCCATTCTCTAGCTAACTACATAGCGAATCTTGTATCTAAGTGGAACGGAAGAGGCGTGATAGGATCCGAGTCAGTCTGATTGGAGATTATGACCTTGAATGCATCGGTATTAGAAAGAAACAAGAAGACTTACGAAGTTTTCGGGTTTTTGTGTCAAGATAGTGAAAGGTCCCTGGAAACATTCAACAACTTTCCATATAGATTTATTTTTAATTTGGCAGAACAATTATGCATCTAACGTTGGGGATGTGCACTGAGTAATTTTTAAAAGATAAACATATTTACTTTTTTCTGTACATTTCAAGTTGTGCTGTTTATATATGATTATGTTATACGCTGTTTAAGGTTTGTTTTTTGTTCACTTGCATCATATCTAGATTGATAGACGAAAAGACTAAATGATTTGGACTGCCTTTATGCTAGAATTGAATGGCAGATGTTTGTAGATTTTTCTATTGCTTTGAACTGTACTCAACTGTGTGTTCTTCAATTACTATTTACTGCACTTACTATTTCATAGTATTCATTCTCTTCCTACACAGCATAGATATGAGCTTTGCACTGATATTGTTTGGTCTTGGTGTCATAGTTCTTGGCAAGTTGGTCAATAGTTTTATAGCAGTTAAATTTATTGTTCCTGGAATAGACAATGGTGAACGTTTTACTTCATCATGTCAAAAAGTCTTCCCGCTGCCTTTGACTGGATCGTGCAATCATACGTTATAAAAATTTTCAACGTGTGTGAATGGAATGCAGAAATTTTCCTAGAAAACTCCAGGAATTTTTTCCATGAAAAAGAGTGGGCATCTTGTAGTGTACGGAGACGATTTTTGCATTTACCCAACGTCTCTCCCAGAAAAGAGCTAGATAATGTAAAAGGTGATTTAGACGTTAAAACTGCTGAATGGCTGAACTAAACGATTGAAAAATGTCACGCGCTTCTCATTTTTAGTGCCCATTCTCATTTTTTTAAAATTGTCCGCTAATTAGAGAAGAAAAAATCACACTTTCGATCATTTCGTGCAAGAAAAGTTGTCCGCTAATTCGAGTGTCCGCTAATTGAGTGTCCGCCTTTTAGAGCGTTTTTTATAAGGTTTTGACTGGAAAATGATCGGGGATAATAAATTTGTCTGCTAATCAGAGGTGTCCGCTAATTAGAGGCGTCCGCTAATCAGAGGTGTCCGCTAATTAGAGGTGTCCGCCTTTTAGAGTGTCTGCTAATTAGAGAGTTTACCGTATATGCAAAAATGTGAAGCCTCAAGCTCTACACAGACAATTATACGGTATATAAGAACCAGGCCTATCATATCGATACGTGCTACATTTCGCGATGACTCTTAAAAAATTAATATTCGAAATCTGTATTAGGACGGCACGCCAAAATCTAACTTCTTATGGTTTTAGTTGGGCATGATTAACTTCAAACTTTAACGAAGTAAGTCATTAACAGATGGACTCTGTTAAGCTCATTTGCGAATATCATTTGTCAAACTAAATCCGTCCAGTATACTCAACTTAAGATTTCGCTACAAAAGATTTGATAGTTTTACTGTCTCTTCCAGCAGCTCTAAGCTGTGTCTGATTGATAGCAACACTGTCACGCTGTCGTGTTGAATAGCACTTTGTTGATTTTGGGAACTGATTTCGAAGATGGTAGACATAAGATATATTGCGTCGGGTGCGTCTTTGTGATTGTGTTAATTTTTATGATTATTGACACAGTTATCAACAGAAAGTAATGCTCACTATCTGATCGAAACTTAACTTTTAAGACATTTTTGTGCTGTGGTTACCGCCTCCAGTTTCCTCACAGTTGTGTAATAACTGTAATACAGTGCATGGATATGATCAGTCTACTTCTATATACCTTAAGGGGATTTTTTTTGCGTGGATTAATTTTTGCGAATTTTGCGAGAATTAAATCCTTGCAAAATTTATCAAAATGATGTCATAAGTTGACCAGAAGCAAATACAACTAATTTTTCGATCTTTAATCAATAACAATTACTCGAAGTTGTTCTTCCTCTCTATGTGCATGTCAATAACTTCCTCTGTTTCTTTCGTTGATGCTCATTCGCGAAATTACTTCCACGAATTTTCTCTGCAAATCTCTGATTCGCAAAAATAAATCCACGCAAAACGCCCCAAAAATTGGGCTCGCAAAAATAAGTCCGCAAAATTTATCCACTTAAAGTAGAACTTTCCGCAAATCAGCATCGTGCAATGCATTGTGGGATGGGCAGGGGGCACATAGAAATTAATATTAAAGCAACAAAAGCAAATGATCTTGTGTATTGATCAATTTTGGCATCAACAGGTTATTAAGTCCCTGCTTTTCAATTTAAAATTCAAAATGATCTCCTTTGGGGATGTCACCATTGCCGAGTGCCACGGTTTGTTGCGGGATGATGGTTTGGGAACAGGTCTATTACTCAAAAGGAATAGTTCTGCAATTTAGGCTAAAATAACTGATCGCATCTACCCATCAATACAGCGTCTTTACATTGCAGATCTCCAGAATACATGCATATTACTCTGATTTGGAGCCACGTGGAGCTTACGATGAATATTGACCGTCACCATGCGACAACTAATTGGATTAGACGGTTTCAATAAAACCACTTGAATCCCACCAATCATTGCCGATTTGATTGGAATTTACATTTTCTGCTGCTCTCCCCTACCAAAAAACAACAAACTCTTTCCTACGCACTTGATAGACTATAAGCCATGCGGCAAGCCTGAGCTTACCAGCATGGCAATTAGTTCTATTGTCGCTAGCGAAGAATAGCGAACGGAATCCTACCGCCAAGGTTAGATCATGTCATTGTAAAATTTAGCAAGTTTAAAATATAAAGCTGGAATACTGCGAGAGTTTCAGAATTTTGGTTAAGATAGTATCATATTTAATTATTCTCATCGCATCCTCACAAACGTAGTGAGATCTATTATTGCAGTCTTGAGTTAACCCTACGTACACCGGGCTGTGTGCGTCCCATTATTAAGACTGGAGGGGGAGGCAAATTTATTAATGCATCGCCAATCAATCTTTGTACCAATCTTCCTGTCGTGGGGTTGAAATAAGAAACTCTACGCTTTGCTTTTTTTATTACCTTGACAGTATCCGATAGGTGTGTGGAAAAAAATGTTAATATTTTGAGCAAGATCAATTCTATCCAACGTTAAGCCAACCACAATATGGGGTGCATATATTTACGGCACAATCTTCATCTTTCAGGCGAATTGAAATTATAAGGGTTTGACCAGGATCTGAATTTAGGGGTGGATAACGAAATTCAAGAATTGAGCATAAAGATGAGGATATCTTTCTTTTGGTGGTGCCTTTGGTGGTGCCTTTGGCCAGAATACTTTAGATTTAGCGTCCTAGTGGCAGTATTGTTACTTTGCATAAAAAAATCTCAAAATTTTTATTTTCAACTGTTCTATGGGATCCTGTCCCTTTGAAATAAAACGTTGGAGAAAGCTCACAAAACTGTTTCAAAAAGGTGACCATACTTGCAGAAAGAATATCATTTGCTTTTGCAGACGCTGTCTTCTGAACCATGTGCTGGCAGCAGTTCTCTGAAGAAAACAATGCTGTTGTTTTCGACAATCGTAATTCCAAAGGAGCGACAGAAAAATAGGAAAATTTCCGTCCTTATTAGGAAGAAACCTTTTCTGAGACCAGTAGACCAGCCTGATGAGGAAGGTCGAAACCTAGTGGAATTTATGGTAAAAGGAAGTACTTAACCAGAGACGGGAAATTTTCAAGCAACTTGTACGGAAAGTAAGCAAGTAATCAAACATACCAGCAGACATGCAAACAAAATCATGGAAAATAACATCCACGTAATCCGAAACAAACTAAAAAATTTAGAAAAAATCCACTGTACAAATTTAAATCTGTGCTTATGAGAGTTAGAGCAAAGTGGAGTTCGCTACACTCTTTCTCTTTTTTTATAAGAACCAGAATATTTGAGCTGAGGCTCGTCATTTCTAATTTTTTTCCAATTTTGAGCTTCAATTGCTCTTAATTTATATTCTTATTTTGCAATACAATACTGGCTTAAGGTGTGGTCATCCCTAATATAGAATCACTTTCTACGTATAAAAATTATCTATCAAATAAAAAAAGTTATTGATGTTTAAATCCACCCACATTAAGTAGCATAGCTTTATAATAAATTCGATCATCTTTGCCTTAAAATGTTGCTATTCTTAACTTAGGGTTGAAAGTCTGCCCAAGTTTGTTCTTAAATTGTTCTTATAAAAAAGGATGTATTATGATATGCCTCAAGTTTTCATTTAACTAATTTAATTGACATTTAAATGACTATCTATCGTTCATGTGTGAGGTAGGAGTTCGTTCCAGATTTTAGGACCAGTTGAACACAATGCTCTGTTCTTCTGCGTAGTTTTTTGTACATCTGTTGGCTGTGTCTTGTGGAGCGCTTTGGGATAGCTTGGGCAGATTTCAGTTTGAATGTAAAGATACAGGAACAGCGTGATTTTCTTGTAATGAGAGCTAAAAGCGCAATTTGATGTTCAAAGTTGTCCGAGCGTATTCGGACATTTAATGTTTTTTGCATTTCCTTGATAGGAAAGTACCTGTTCTTAAGCTCAGAGCTTGATGGGCGTCGTTGTGCCCTCGCCTTAAACTTCTTGTTTTGCACCCTTCTTAAAAATTCTTGTTTTCCACTTTTCTTGAAGCTTGTCTTGTCCTCTTCTATTTCAAGTTTATTCTTCAAGTTTGAGCTCGAAGAGCATGTTTTCCTCTCTCTTACATGAGAAAAGAGCAGGGTATTGTCCCTGCATCGACGCACAGGTGCATGCGAAAAGAATTATCCGAGACTTTTTGAGAGCCACGCCCAAACCTGGCGATTTTGATGTTTTCCGCTGTTTTCAAAACTGAAGATAATTATACATGTTACGTTCTATATGCTTACTATCATGCTACACCATTGATATCTAAATAATAAGTTCGTTTTACATAGCGTGCCGCATCAAGGAACGCCCTAGCTTGTATCTATAGGTTTACGTCAGGAGTGGTCAAACTGACGCTAGGTGATTTAACTTTAATTTCAAATCAAATGCATTTAATCAGTTCTTCGTAAATGTTGGATATTTCCACCTGTGTGTGGTGAATTACAAGCCCATCCATACAGATTCTACCAGAATGGTAAGCTGCGACAAAATCTGGAGCTTTTCATCGAAGTCGATCCCCATTTATCTTGAAACAATTTCTATTTTCAAAATATGTCTGGCTCAGGATTTTCTGAATTGGTCGTTTATAAATTTAACAGTGCCACTTGCATTTTGCAAGCACGAGTCATGTTGACCCGATTAAATCGGGCTTTTCTAGATTTTGATGTGTCAACATAATGAATTTTGCATGTGAGGAAGCAAGAAGGAGAAAATCAAAATAGAACGCAGTATTGTAGAAGATTGTATATCACGAAGAAGATCTGCTTGCTAAATTTCATGGATGTGATCAAAACCTACCTCATCTTTTCTCGCGTGGGTTAATTTTTGCCAATTTTGCGACTCTTTGCTAAATGCACAACATAGCTAATATCCACACAAAATTTATCAAATGGATCAGAAGCAAACACAACTAGTTTGTCCATCGCTAATGAATAACGAAGTGCTCGGACTCGTTCTTTCTCTCAATTCGCGTGAAGACACGTCCCTCCTTTTCTCTCGCTGATGTGCATTGGCTAAATTAGTTCGACACCCCAAAAATTGGACTCGCAAAAATAAATGGTCGCAAAAAAAATATTCCCTTAATGTAAACCTATTCGCGATTTGTGAATGACCAAGAATGACCTTCATATTTACAAAACAGAAAAGTTTCCTGGCGATCTTTTGAGAATTCCCAAGGATCTTAGCTACTTTATTCGCTGCTGACCAGCGCTGATGATGACTTCCTTCCCAACTACCGCATGTAGCATGCAAATATAATACGTCAGGCGTTATTTTTTGCCTTTTGCTGTGATGAGATTTATTCTGCATCTGCATCAAATATGGTGGGTATTTCACCATTCTAACGGAAATTAGCAGGGGGTAAGTTTATATACGGGAGGGGGGATCTACCTCTCTAACCACAATCTACCTGATCCTCCTAGTTCAGTAGGTCTGCATTTTTTATCCTGTACTAGTCTTATTTCGAGAGCCATTACTGTCTGCATGGAACCATTATTTAAGGCCTGCACGCAAGGAGGTGTAAGAAAGAAAGGACAACAACAACAATCCCGGGACGCTTTTCAGGTCGGACCGGACTAATTTATTCATCTGTAAATTCTTATGAGCTACATCAGGGTAGCAAACCTACATGAACG
>JAOBRC010471899.1:0-11796 GCA_027575255.1 Scolionema suvaense
GTCTTCATAAGGATAATATGATATAGCCTTTATTCCCTTGTGGATTGATACTCCAGAACCTAGATGAAGAAAAATAACAACTGTGTCCAAATTTGAGCTTATTTCAATTGGTGGTTTATAAGTTATCATAAGTTTCTCGGAGCAGTTTCACACTGCGTCTTTGTATTTTTGCACAGACATATTTATCAGGTTCGCACTGCACGCTCTTGATAGACCGAGAGTATGATCTATTGGAAGCCAACAAGGAGTTAACAGTGAATCCAGTGGGTACTTTTGCGAAAGTTGAATGAGTACGAAAAGCCAACTCAAAGTTTTATGTCATTTAAGATTCCCACTTGGAAGATGTACGTCCCCTATGAATAGAGGTAAATCAGACCACTCCCATTCTCGCCCCTGCCGGCCCCTCTATTCGATATTTCGAAAAAGGCTGCCGTTTTAGCGCGTGCTGTTGTTCTCAATGTTTGGAAAACTTCTAAAATTTATCGAATCATGTCTGGTGCAGAAATTAAAGTTCCAATAATTTTTCTTTTTATCAGGCCACGTGCGATCTGAGAACACACTTGTTTACCGTTAGTCAGGAAACTTGGGTGGAAATTTCTGAAAATGAGCTATTTAAAATAAGCCTGTAACAGGAGCGTTCCGGTGATTCATTCTTGTAAAAACGAAATCTTCATCAGGTTAGCTTTTCTAAAATATCTTAGTTGTCAGATCTGACAAAGGTCCATTTTCTTTGAGACATCTTTTTGGCGTTGGTGGTCCCGAGAGCAGGGCGTTCCCACCCTTAATAAATTTAGAACCACTTAACCATGTTTGCACTGGTCCCTTGGACAGCACAATCGTCACTGAGGGGGGGGGGGGGGGGGAAAAATTCCCTCCCCCGCTACCTTAATTTCTGAACAAAGTGTGGTGAAAGAGTCAAATTTGGCACAAAGATGCAGGAACATGTGCAGTTTTAGAAAATGCCCTAAAAGTCTGCTAAAAAGTTCGAATTTTGCTGACATATGTAGGCAAAATTTCAAAAAAATTGCCCAAAAATTTTGTCGGACCATAAAGTCTGAATCATTAAAGCTTTTTTCTTCAAATTTGTTAAAAAGTTCTCTAAATAATGAGTGCTTTTCATAAGTATAGGCTATTTACGCAGTTTTGCCATCTTCATGGCGTTTTTAGCAACGGGAAGCCAAAATTTGGTTAAAAATTGGTCCAGGTACCTGCCCAAATGTCCCCAAAAACTTGGGAGATGAAAGAGTTTCAAAATGGTTCTTATTTCATCTTATAGGCTATAAAATTATGTTAAAAGTTGCAGCTCCTAAGCGTTTGCCTTTCAGGAAATATCTCAAATAGTTTGCCAGAGGGGTTAATTCCCCCCCCCCCCCCCCCCATTGCAAGTAGGGTTAATCAGTGGTAATGAAACTTGGCAGGTAAAAAGCATGTCATTATACTCATGATTTCACATAATTCTTTTATGGATGACGTCACTGAAGTCACAGAGTTTCATGAATCTCACTATAGTCGTTGAAAGGATAGTAAAAAAGTTTGCCATGGTGGGAAATGTAGTTCAAACGTCCTTGTATTCCAATATATTCTTAACTTGACTGTAAAAGTGCATAGAATGCTGAAAATAAGCGCAGCTATTTGGATAGGATGTTGACACGTAGATCAGATGTTTTACAAAAGTAAAATAAGTGTACGCAGTATTTACACCAGAATTTTAATTCTTTATTTCGACCAATTTTGTGTGAGAATCTGTAATGTTGCTGACTTTGCGTATACTAACATCTAAAAGTGTATACGGTATTTGGTTCACTAAGTGACATACAATTGGTCGAGATTCTCAAAAATTAGAGCGATAAGTCCATAAAATGGCCAAAAACAACCCAAAATGACCAAAATCTAGGCTTTGACTTCTGTTTTCGGCAAATGTACCCCAAACATTTTTTTATGAAAGCCGTCATGAACGCTAAAAATAAGTAAACCGTCGAGGGGTCAGAGCCAGAAAATCTGAAATTCGGCATAAATACAGGATTCTTCAGTCTCGCATTTTAGAGAAATGCGCATCCGCTAAGTCAGCGGCATGATTTTGGGAGGTAAACAAACAAGTCCTGCTGAAGGCATACAGTGGCAAAACTGCCCCGGGTAACCACATTTGTGCACTGGTCGATCAACCTCACAAGCGCTGAGATGACATACCTACTAGCCAGTATACCAAAACAATGTTTGCGAAGCCTTTACGGAACGCTTGCGATGGCTCAGTGGCACATAATTTGACAATTTCTTTCCTGGAACCAACACTCTTCTATTTCACCCAAATCACAAACAAGTTTGCATGACTGAAAATGGCAGACGTTAATTGTAATTAACCATAAAATTGTTCAGAAATGTATCACGTTAAACTAAACAGCAACCATTTTTACTTGCCAGTAGCAGATGACGAAATAAAAGCAAAGAGTAGTAGTGTATTAACAAGGTAGCAGCATATTGGACTTGACAGAATCATGATGGCACAGGACAAGGAGATTCGCGAACGGCTTTAGAGGTATTTCGTACGTTTTCAGCATGCTTACGTATGCGAAGAAGGTATGTATATGGCCTCTCATTTGAAGCAGGTAAAGAATACATCAGATTTGTATGTAAATGAATTTATCGTCAATTTGTGGCAATAGTTGTCACTTCACTTCATTGCTTTGTAAATATGAGACAAAAATAATTCCTAACTTTGAGTCAAGGGTTTCATATTTTTTCACCGAAAAAATTTAGCCTTGGTAGAAAATGGCAAGCATAAAATACATTGTTGCTGTGTTGGTGCTGTAGTTGGCAAGATATGAAGGCATGAAGTTTTCAAAAATTCGGTCTTATAAGGGGTCAATTTTGAAATACTTAGCTCCAAGCATGATTTCTGAGAATAAGAAAATGCTAAGACTGGTGCATTGTCCGAGCCGAAATGACGAAGCGACAAGTGAAAGCGCACAGCTCGAAGAGAAGGAGCATTTGTTTACCTCCTAAAAATTCGAAGTTAGTGTCCAAACCTCTAGAATCATGGTATTTTACCGAACCAAGCTGAGACTGGAAAAAGGTGTATTGATCCCCGTGATAAAGCCATTTGCAAAAAAATTGTTATGAAATATATACAAGGGCTTTCTGTTTGCACGTACAAAGTATCATCGCAAAAGCTTTAGCTGTTTGAACGTGGTCAACATTTCAAAACTAGCGACTTTACGCAAAGTCA
Source organism: Scolionema suvaense (assembly GCA_027575255.1). Lineage (NCBI taxonomy): Eukaryota > Metazoa > Cnidaria > Hydrozoa > Limnomedusae > Olindiidae > Scolionema > Scolionema suvaense. Next base: position 3,224 of record JAOBRC010471899.1, read on the forward strand.
CGACGACGACAGCTACAACATCAGTTGAACAGTCATCGCCAACCTCCTTTATTTATTTTTATGCAAACCGATGGATGACGACGACATAGCTACCATGTTTTCATCAAACCTGAACGAGAATTCAACCTTACGAAACAGTCGAATTTAGAAATTGTGGCGAAGGAATCGAAGCGAACTGATGGAAGGTGGCTTTGGAATTCGTCTCTTTGTTTACATTTAAATATTTTGAAATGCAGATGGAGATTGAAACACATAGAATGGTTGCTCGTAAAAACAAATGTTACGATGAAGTTGATGGGCCTAAAACACGTAACGCATGGTATTATTTGGAGGTAAGTAAGCAAATACATTGTTTTGAAAATTTGATCAAAGAAAAGCACAAGCATTTTCTACATTAGGTCATAGCCGTTTTTGATTTTGATGACGACCTCTGAATGGAGCTACAACCGTCGTCATAGACAACAACGACGCTATGAAAGGGCTGGGAGGGCTTTTCACTGTCATATGCATGTGCAATTACTGTAGCTCAACTGCTGCGATTCCAGTCACAGCCGTTGTCGTCGTGACCTTTGCGTCAAGTCCTTACTATCTGGTGAAGACTTCCTCCTCGGCGGGAGAAGGAGTCACATCAGGCCGGGGAAAAAGGGGTATTTTTTACGACATTAGACGTAAGTGTTTTAATACGAATGATCAGTATTAAACGGGAGACAAGTTTGGTAAATCTCCGAAATCGCCAAATTAGGTTCTAAAAGCAGGACACTACAATTGCAATAACCCGTGTATTTATAGCCTGGTTCTCATTCACCGCAAGCCTTCGCTTGGTTTGGGCGTGTCATGTAGGCAAGATGCGACGCATTGGGAACTGGATTAGTTGGCTATTTTTGATTGACAGCTAGTGGCGTAAGGCTTGTCGACCTGAGTGAAAAATGTTTCATTTTTTAACAACCGAGCCTGTCGAGTTTTATTATCCTAATTACTCTGGTACAATTAGTCCATTTGAACCACATAGACTGTATTTTAATGAACTATATTAAATCTCCAATGACTTCGCCACTGCTCCACTTCCATCATTAAATTTTAACCCTAAGAAACAAACGTCAATCAAAGTGAAAATGGCCACGCTTAGCCTGCCAATGGGAACTGTCTCGCTTTAGCCATGAGTCTTGCATGGTCAACTAGCCAAGCTAAGGCCTACGTCGCAATGAGAACCAGTCCACATGCCACCTACCATAAGATTGCAATTTGCAGATGATTAAATCTGCGCTTTTATTGTGTCCTAAATAGATCCTTATTAATCCTATTCATACTGGTGGGGGTTGGGGGCTGGTGGTTGGGCGTTGGGGCGGACTCCACAACTTTCGTATATTGATCGATGCAGATTTTTCTGGATACACCTGAATACAATAGCATAAGTTTCATTTCCCGTTTGCGAGTCGATTTCACACAGCAAGGGGATTTTTGAGGGCTCTGGGTCACAAAATGAGGAAAAATCGTTCGAAATTCTTAAATACTTAATTGCTTAAATTTCTTGCTGTGCCTCAAGTATACCGTTTGGAATCTCCATTTAAGTTTTATTGTACTCCCAAGAGACTAATGTAAAACATCCATGAGTTTTGAGAGCAGTGGACGATTGCAAGACACGTTGCAGATGACAAAACATGGCCTGATAGGTAGATTTTAACCGTACGAATTACGGCGTATAGTAATGCAGAATATGCCGTCCTGCAGTTACGCAACACAAAAACTTAAGTTTTTCTTTACGTTGCCACAATATTTAGGCGCCTACTGTGAAATTGCGGATAAATTCTAAAAGCCTAATAGTAACAATGTTACCAATCCTTCATACTACAATAAATCGCGCATTGTAAGTGTAAAAACATACCTTTAATCTCACTGCAGACGTGGCCAGAAACCCCATGCCGACATGTGCATTGATAGCCAGGAGATACGCAAGTATCTCTACAAAATCCAGAAAAACATGGATGCTGAATTCGACATACTGGTCCAAGCTGAAAATCGAAGTTAGGATAATATCGAATAATGTTTGTTAAATTGGCATAAGAATTTTGTTAGCAATACTTATGAAAGTTAGTATCTAAGGAAGCTATACAAACACACAAAAGTGATTGTACGTAATTTTCGAAAATCGACATTTTTCGCCAATTTTCAAGCATGCGACGTAATTTCGATGAAGTCATCGATGAAATAATTATGCCAAAAGTTTAATAATTATACTTAAGTTTCATTAACACAAATTAAGTCATTCTGAAGTACTGAGGGTAGGCCATAATGACACCCCTGCCCCCGTCCCCCGTTATCAAATTGACCACAGTGTCGATAGCGTTAAAGCAGACTGGTAGCCGTAGAGGTAAACGTCTAATGATTTCCTATTCAAAATTTTATGTCATTTGCACCCCACGACCAGGAAACAGATGGATTAGGCAAATGCACCAGCGCCTCCTAAACAGGGGTTAGCTAGATCCCCAGTCCCCTATGCAGGATAAAGATTCTGAAGACTAAACTGTTTACGGTTAAATGTACAATGTTAAATGTCATCAACGATACGTGGAACCTTTGATCATTAGTACAAGAGTTTTTTGAGTATAGAGTACAGGGCAAATCCCATGAGTGTAAATAACAAACAGTAAGCGTAAAAGTTGTACTTACTTGAGGTTCAGAGGATGGTGTTTCTAGATACATCCATTCTGTCTTATTCATCAACAGAGAATCTGCATCTCGCGAATCATTCTTATTTAATTCACATCCATTTGATTTATGGAAGTTAATAGATTTGCACTTTACATGTTGGGCGCAAGCAAGATTACACTCTTGGAGAGATTTCAGTGGATAGCGTAACAGTAGTGACCGTGTTAACACTTTTCCACGATGTAATACTGACAGATTCAAATCAAATTTTCCGCACTCCGGCAAACGAAGTATTTCTGAATATGAATTGAATATCAACAGAAAGGCATGTAGAAGAAGCAAACACCATCTGAAAAGAAAACAAGAAGCAGCATTTCTGGGCAATTTTCTAAAATCGAAACAAATCAACATGCCTTTCATCGAACCATGTTCAAAACCTTGATAAAGACATAATTTTTAATGAAAATTTCGCTACCAAACTCCTTTGAACTTCTCCGATTTAGGTGAAGCTTACTATACTCCCTCCCTCCGTATCTCTCGACGCATGAAGGCTGCAAGCGCCTTTCAACTCAAATGCAACACAGCTCGACCTTCTAGGTAGAAAGGTAATGGCAGTCCAACTAATAGAAAATATGAGACTATACCTGCAAAAGCATGCACATTATCACTGGTGTTAAAACTCACCTTAAAAGTTAAACTATGATAGGTAGAATCAGGTCTGAATATTGGCTCTTTTACATATATTGATATGACCTCTCAGCAAATTTTCTGAAAAATCAGCAAAGATTGACAAAGAAAAAGACCTAATTTATGTTTGACCTAGCGCAGAACGAAATATCACAAGGATATCACCAGCCAGCCAGGGGGAGTAGAAGGTGGTACTCCACTTTTAAAGTGCCTAGGGCCTGTGACCTACAAACTGAAAATAAATCTATGTTTAATAAGGCTTTGTGATATACTAACTACCTTTTATGCCACAATGCTTTGCGTCGCCCGCTAAATTTGGGTGAATTGGTAAAAACGACCTTTCCAATTTGAAAATGTGTCTTTGTTGTTACATTTTATTTTTTTTATGTAACATAAGACATTATGTCGACTTATGTTCAGGGAATTTCAGTGGCTGGACCCCACCTTCAGTAACCGCAGATCCCCGAATGTCATATGCGTCACATGACCTCCCCAAGAATGTGCCCACCTAAATTTGGTTCACAGGTTATAAACAGCTGCCTTGTCAATATTTCAAAGCATGCTATAGGCGGTAGAGTAACTTCCTTTGACTCAGTCAGAAGTGCTAAAAGAACAGGACAGACGAAACTAAATTTTGATGTTTTCAGAGGTCGAGTTATGGAACGAATGACCCTGTTAATCGAATAGAACAACTCCACAACTAAACTCATGGTGTGCAGATTTCAACATTATTAGTTTTTCGTGACATAATTTTCGAATAAGAGTGATAGCATTTTATTTAGTTATTAACCCTATCCCTACTGGGCTTAAGTAGTCCAATATGTGAGGAACACAATGACATAAAGTTTGGTCCCACACGTTGCAGGTGACAATGATGACATCATCATTTGTTAAGGTCACCCATCAAAATCTATTGTTTTCAGGGTTACGTCATCAGAGTATCACCAGTGGCTGAAATTGGTTCCAACCCCATCCAAAGCATCGAAAAGGCTATGAAAAGATCTTGCCTAACTGTTTACGCCAGTTGAACATAGTTTATAGTGGCAAAAATGCGTTCTTGATGACGTCACACATCAAATTTGCCTCCAATCGCCCGAAACAAAACACCTGCTGTAGGCGACAGGTGGTATATTAGGGAAACATTTTGAACCAAAATAATCCTGGATAAATTCTATGAAGTTATATATAGCATACCAAGTTTCATAGCACTTGGTTCAGTGGTTTAGCAGCAGCGGTAAAAAATGTGGCATTTTCAATGGCCGCAATACTTTCTAAACACTATCGTAATGACGATGAGCTGCGTAACGTAATGACACCCACCTGCTCATCGTCGCATTTGCCGAAGTGCACAAAACCTCGTCTAATGCTTCCAAGACACATCACTTGAGCCTGGCATAGACACTCTGAGAAGCGCACTGCAATAACCGGATAAATCAGAAATTTTATCCCCGACCAGTCTAATAATATTTCTCCGATACCGAAGATTGAAAAGTTTTCAATTCCAGTATAACGACGAAGGAATGATTATTGGAGTGATGGTGCTTATGTTATGAACAAAAAACGTCATAGTATTCGTAAGCTACCCACGATGTATTGAGAATGTGAAAATTCTTATGAATGAATAGTTATCAATTCCTCATAAATTGCACACAGTACTTCATTGAATGTGAAAACTTAAATTCGTAACAAAGAAGTGGCTTCGACGCAATGCTCTGTAGTCGCTTACGAAGATGGTTTACAACTTGCAAAATCTTTGCGGCATTGGAAGCTGGGATGTTTTTTAAACTCTGTCACCAGTGGTGCTCGCCACCCACTGATTGAAGGATGAATAAATAATATCTTTCTGATCTGAAATAGGCAGCATGTGAATTTAGCTTTCGCAACACTAGCTACATGTGAGATGTCAGAAGGAACTTCTTGACTAATCGTTTTAGAAAAGAGAATGATGAAATACGCAACAGATAGGTTTCTCAGTTTATTTGGTTTCAGCAGGTTGATTGCTTATCACCGAGAGCAAAAAAAAAAAAAAAGAATAGAGACGGAACCGAAAATCCTAGAGAAAAGAATTCCGCGAATCAAAACTTGGTTGACACAACAAACCTCAAGTTGTTTAAACCTGCACTAGCTGAACCGTACATTTTAAGCAGCTCCGTAACGTGATTGGTGGTCAGTGTGTTATGTTTTTCTCAATTGAGATAAAGGCAAACGTAAACAACCGTCGTATGCCACTTTTACGAACTGATTTTCGGTTGGGGATGGTTGCCTGCTCACGTCGTGACTCCACCGAGTAGTATAAAACGCACTCCTTGTAATTGCTTATTTTGTACCATTATATTGGAGAAAATTGGTCAAATGGAGAGCTGCGGAAAACTGTGCTGGTGGATAAAGAAACACGCACTTACTGGTGCACCACACAAACCAATTTTTAGAAGCTAGTGACAAGTGTCAAGGTATCGAAAAGTTACCAAAAATCCTAATCCTCAACTCTATCAACGTTATCCCGAATACCGGTATAATAATTTCCTGAAAAAGACCAGCAGAGTCTCGTATGTAAATTAGAACAAACTCATAATCAGAAGATAACCATTTAGAACATATCTTTGCATAAGCAGAACAGCATAGTGAGCAATTCAAAACCGTCAATCAACTTCAGTGCAAAATGTGATAAGATTTTCAGACATATGTAACCACTGCACAACGTCTGGCGTTATCATTATGGCCTTACAGGCTTCAGAGACTATTGGTGCATCGTTCGCCCTCGCAGTGCTTTGCACAAATCACAAATTCTGGTGCTCATCGCAGCAAACCGGCTTACCACAAACTGCTGCTGCATTTTATGCCCTCGCTGGGCTCTGCGCACCTTCTGCAGGCATTCAGACTCCGTATACAATACTGGTGAGTTGTATGCCCTCACAGGGCTTCCCGAACTTCTGGCACTCAATTTAACCATACAGGCAGAGAACAAACTGCTGCTTTATCTCATGTCCTCGTAGGGCTTCGCGCAAGTCCGTAGCGCATTCCTGTTTCTTTGCTTAAAATTAAGCACAAGCAAACTAACAAACTCAAAGCCAAAGCACACAGAATAACGAAAACAATAAACTAACCAAGTTTATTTTCAGTTTGAGGGTTGCTTCAGTCCTGTACCGACGGAGAGCAGTTTTCTTTGCTTGGGATAAAGAACTAAGTCAAAGGAATTGCTTTTTTGTGGCGCTACATTTTCTTTTATGTTGCGTTGAAAATGCCTGACCACCTTGATTTCCAACCAGGCAGCTTAACCCAATGCCTAATTTACTTGTGTCAGGACATTAAATTTTATATTGGAAAACGCCACGTCACTGAGTATACAGTCTACGCAAAGTTGCAGGATTAGATGATTCAAATTCATACTCTTCCAAAGTGTTTCAAGAGCATACTCTTCTTCTTCTTCGGCCAGGTTTCACTCAACCATTTCATGATCCTTTTCTGTGGATTATATTTACTCAATTCTGCTGCTGGCAGCATCAGTTTATATACTGCTGACAAAATTGACAAGTAACCACGATACTTGACGCACTTTAACGTCATGTAACATGTCAGATTTTGAGCCTATTTAATTAAGTGGGGGGAGGGTTTAACCCCACTATTGTAGAAGCTAAATTTAAGCAAGAAAATGAGAATCAAGATTGCTGGGAGGGTCAACTTTGATGCCCCTATCACGTTTCTCTCTCCTAAAAATTATTGAGAAACATTTTGGTGTAAAAAGAGCACTCTGAAGTAGGTCATGTGACACGTGATGTCATAGTTTCATAGGAAAACGATTGGATTTGTACTAATTGTAAAAATCGTAAAATTGATGACGTAAGGAAAACTTAACAACGCAATTTGGCGTTTTTTTACAACAAGGTTTTATGCACAAGGTGTCTGTATCAGGATTAACCTCCTGCAGGTGAAGAAAAATATTCAAAAAGAAGAAAATAGACCAGTATAACCGATATTCACCAAAAATGGTGAGGTCATTTTCACAAAAACGGCTGACGTCAACATAATAATCATGCCACTGATATCATTTTTATGTCAACATGAAGTTTAGGTGATGCTCTAAATATACCTAAGTTTCAACCATATAGAATGAGTTATGACGATTTTGGAGAGACGGGTAACATTAACCCTCCCTTAACCGTAGCTCCAAAAATCCCATCCCTTGTAGGGTTAAGTGTGAACAAAATTTATCGAAGAAGATTCTCTAAAAATTCCATGGTTGTGTGACCAGGTTGACAAAAGTTATGAGACTTTTGTAGAAGGTATGTTGAAATATGTTCCCTACACAAAACACTCAACACTGAAAATCTTTATAACTTCTGTTCTAGTAAAGCAATCAACTTCACACTTGGACACAAGTATTGGGCATTTTGACGTCATGTGACGTTATTTTGAAGATTTTTTCAGAATTAATTACGTGAGTATCATCAATTATGCATGGGCAATATTTTTTGTTCCATCTCTGAATTCCATTCGTCCATCTTAACAAAACGAGTGGTCGACCAGCTTCGACCAATAAGTAGTTCCAGACATGTTGTCATTTAAAGAAAATCATAAAACTCGGATGACATCATCACAAATATGCAGTCACGTGTCGATCAAATTTTTAGCAATTTTTTAAATTACGTAAACTAACACCTTATACATAGTTTGTGCTGTTACAACTTGCTTTTCGATTTTTGCAGCATTTTAACAACGGGGTTAAATTTACCCAACCCCCCCCCCCCTAAGGGAACGTCGAGGTCGCCTGATTTCAAATAAAATAGGGATAGTAGTGGACAGCTATGTAACAGGAATTGAAAGAATGTATTTTGTAACACTCTCTGTAGCCCATCTGTTTCAGGTAGGAAAATTGGATTTGATAAGTGAGTGGGAATTGTTTGTTGTTGCGTTAAGCGAAAGTGGAAAAGCAATATTTTGAGCATCCTTCTACATGCCCAGGAAATTAACTCAGAGGCCTGAGGGCAACGGATTTCAGGATAGAATTGCCTGATAACTGATGATGAATTTTCGGAATGCTAGGTGTCGTCTGTAACACCCCAATTGCTAATATCTGTTGTCGGGTAAGAAGGGGATGGCTTTTCACTATACTGGTACCTAAAAGATAATAGTAGTTCGTAGTTGCCAAAGTCTACTTTAGGTTATGAAAATGACACAGAAGATTACCATCTGAATAACTCGGCGCATGAATGAAATTCTTCTCTCCTCAAGCTGCAATGGTT
>JAOBRC010472010.1:0-18941 GCA_027575255.1 Scolionema suvaense
CTGGAACTACAACAGCTTTTTTCATGAAATAAAAAGCTACAGTCATGTTTTTGAAGGCTCTATTACCACGCCAAAAAAATCATTTTAGACCGGTATATTGCTTTAAGGTATGATTCAAGCAAGATGTCAGCACTTACAACTGATACGTTGCCGAAACAGTGCTCAGCGCATGCGCATTACCTAACTAGCGCCTTCCTAGCGTTTCAGGCTGATGGGGATCATGGTTGCGACCGTTCCGTGACTTTAAGTGTTGATCTTTGGGGTTAACGAGCAGATTAAGATTTTTGTTTGTCCCAATCTTGATATACTATCCTAGTTGCATTCATTTAAATGTGTTTGATTTTGGTGTGTTTGCTTTCCTTTAAAAACTATGAAAAGCCACCAACAGTAGCTATCTATAAACAAACTGTAAGAATTTTAGATGTAAAAAATAAAAGAATTCTTGTAATTTTCTGGACTTTCCGACAGCATGCAACGCAAACGCTGACGTCGGCGGAAAAATAATATAGATGATGGCATGTATGTTTAAAGTATTTGCACTGCTCGTGCAGTTTGATTCATAAGTTCCCTCTGCTGAAAGCAAAAACAAAAAAACAAAAACACAAACAAACCAGAAACTATTGAAAAGCTTGTACAACGAAAAGCTCCCTTAAATCATGCGAACATCTCTCATTTCGAGACATAACATGCGGCAGTTTCCAGGAGAAACTCCAGGTACTTACTCCGGGACATAATTCGCAGATTTGACAGCAGGCGTACATAAGAAAGAAACTCGGGAAAATGCAAATAAAGTTTCTGATGGTCCCGCAGGGTTAATCAGAAACGGCTTTCTTTATGATTCGGTAATGGCAGGCAAGTTCGTAAGCATACGAGAATGCGAACTTGCTCATGGGATTTGGGAGGTGAACGGAGGAATTGTTTGACCTCTGTTCCTCGATGGTGGTTCACTTCCTCTTCATGTCACACTGACGTTGAGAGGCTGACGACAACGACGATGTATGGTCAAGAGTCTATCTTCAAATCTCTCTCTTCATCCATGTGTCTTAGGGAGGGGTCGCCGAGCTTCGGGGGGCAGAACATCGGCGGAGGGCCACTATGCGCTGGGACATACATATCTCATCGAACTTGGTTGTGAAACTTTGGTGGCGAGTTGCTTCCAGAGTTTCTCGTGGCGTACCTGAATTCGGCACTTCGGTTTTGGTTATTTTGGCACACAATATAGGCAAGGACTCGTTGCAAGTTTTTGCCTGTGTTGATACTCATCACCTGTGATGCAATCAAGAAAAAAATCCTGAGAGATTTGGGGTGAGACATAGTATAGAAGTCGTAGATATATTGTTCAGTGTTTGTCCTAAAACGTCAGAAAGTGAAACATAGTACGTTGTGAATGACCGAGAGAAACCTATAGGGTTTCAGTGTTGCACCCATCACTGATATGAAGACGCGTAACGTGGTAGAAAACTTGTCATGTATTATCAAGACCTCGTAGCTAGTCTACAAAAAAGCCAATTGCATGTAGTTCAAATGTGTACCTACGCAATATATTTGCTATTCGCAAATCATATTATATGCAAACGAAACGAATGATGTGAATGGAATCTGCAGGTTGCAGCAACAAATTGTTCATATAGTTTAGACTAGCTACTGATTATGTTCAACCAGCCACTCAATGAACCGAAGAACAAACCAAATTTGCTCCAAACAAATACGGTGCATTTTCTGTTTCCTGTGATAACGTAGAGAAAGGAGGTCAGAAATGGGAGAAAAGGAAAGATATATAACATACCTTGAGTTCACAGTTGCATCAGCCATTTGGAATATTTTGTTGCCGCTCTTTGGTGTGTATGCCTTTGTATTTCACAGCTAGATCCTCCCTGGAAGAGTTCATAGAAAGCATGAGCATACCTTGGCGAACTAAAATCTTGGATAAAATATATTTTAATCCTATTAAGCCCAGGAGGGTAAGGATGAGGGGAGGGGGGGGGTGCGGGGTCCAACAGACCCATACATATTTTCTGAAATTTAGCAAAAACGGCGAAAGGAGGAAAGCTGCGCTTTGGTCAAAATTGTCGTCATTCGGCAGTGGCATCATCATTTTAATTGCCAGTCGAGGAAATAATAAAACGTGATTTATGGTACCGAATCATGGTTTCTACTTCCGCATTTCAAGGATTTTAATGGCCTGCCGTTGCTCTTTTTTCTGTCCGATTCAGCAATTTTCCCAAACGGTGTTAAATCCGACATGTCGAAATCATGTTCGACAAAAAGTGCCGACGTTGGCGAAACAATGAAGTCATCGGGAAAATTTTTACGTCATCATGCGCAGAATATTATGGAGAATATGTGTGCCAAGTTTTATGGTTATAGGAGCTGAATATACAAAATTACGGAGGTTTGATCCCACAGATCCCGCCCCCGAGTTTTGGAAGGCCCCAAAAGCCCGGGCTTACTAGGATTAAATACGAGTCAAAAGTGGCATACTTGCCTGCACCTTTCATGGTTGAAAATAACAAAATGTCAGCATCGTCTTGCTGCTTGATGGTTCAGTGGCTTTGAATATCATTTGGATACACGAGCTAAAAGTGGAAAATGTCCATTTCGATTGAGAAGTTTAGATTTTGCGGTTTTCAGTCAGCTTTGTAGTTGTGATATGGTAGTAGCTTTTACCAACTTTCACAATCTTCTTTCTTCCCTTCAGAGTGATAACAATCACTGTTTCCAAACCATAAACCACTTTCCAAACTACTTCCACCATACACAAAAAGACTCAAAGTTTCACCCTCCTTACTATGGGAAGGCATCTTCAGGAGTCACTGCCACTTGGATTTGCATTGTTCATTTTGAATTTTGGCCACAAAATAGGCTTTCCTCAATATATTTTGTTGGGAAAAGTTATTGTCTTGGTCCAAAAAAGGTCTTGAGGCCCCAGAGGCTACAAATCAGAAGGCAACAAAAATAAATCTAAATCATCTCGTAAAAGAAGCCAAAGAGCAAAAAATGAAAAAACTAGTAGGCGCGAGTATCAACTACAGTGATTTCAAACCCAAATCAACAGCATTCAATATTTTAGGGTCCTGCACTTATGAATGCTCCCAAAAACCCAGCTTTACTGGCAAACCCACTACCAGCACCAGCTGGTATAACCTTTTCTAGATTCATAAAAACACCCCACTGATGATAGAATATCAGCCAGTGGGTCTAGCTCTGATTTCCGGGATGATCTCTCTCGGGCCCTCTGCCATCCACAAGCAAAATGAGAGACAGCTGTCAGGCTACTGCCACAGAATTTAAAAATGCATATGCCCCCCCCCCTCCTAAGCTTAGTACGACCATATAATACGACAGTCACTGATTCGACCGGCCTGTTATTGAAACACAAGCTCACCAGGTCAGAGAAAAGATGGATATGGTAAAAATTCTCTCTATCTGTCTCCCCCTCCAGGTAAGGCCAGTTAACCCTATTTAGTCTGGGGGGTACCAACCCCTGGAAAACCTTTTACGATATTTCCTGAGCAGCAAAAGTTTAAGAGCTGAAACTTCGTGTCTTTTAAAAAACGTTTATAGGATATAAGATGAAACAAGAATCATTCTGAATTTTTTTATCTGCCCAGGTTTTTTAGGACATTTTTGCAGATACCTGGATCAATTTTTCCCTAAATTTCGACTTTCAGTTAAAAAGGCTATGAATATGGCAAAACTGCTTGAATAGCCTATGCTCATAGAATTTTAAAACATTATTTTGAGAAATTTAAAACAAATTTGAAGAAAAGAGCTGCCGTGGTTCAGATTTTTGGTCCGGTAGAATTTTGGGCCATTTTTCGAAATTTTCCGTACATGGCTGGTACGTTTTCGTGAAGTCAGCAAAATTCAAACTTTTTAGCAGACTCGCTGGTCATTTTGTAAAACTAAACATGTCCCTGCATCTTTGTGCTAAATTTCAAGCTTTCGCCATGGTTTGTTTAGAAATTTGGGTATGGGGGGGGGGGGGAGGTAGTTTTATCCCCTGTGACGAACGGTTGTCCATGGGATCAAAATTTGGAATGACGTGCCACCGCCTGGGAGAGAGACAGACGTAAAAATGCAGCAACTTGTACAACTGCTTGATAATAGGATTAAAAGAGTTCCAATATGACCTTGAGGCTACCGTGACACTTGTTGGGTAGGCCGGAACTTGTTGTTGCTCCCGGAACAAACTGAAGTATTACATCTTCTACACCGGCACTTATACTCTCCTCTCTTCGTCCAGCACGACTGCAAAGCTTTGAACGATGTAGCTACAGCAAGAGCTCAATTTGAACGCTTTATGTTATCGTAGTTGCTATCTTAATTGAACTATATACTATATATCTTGTTAAATTTAAGGAAAGGTATTATGGTCAAGTTAGTACACCTAATAAATGCGTGACGTGCGCTAGGTCTGGGAGCAGGCTAGAGACGACTGACGTTTACCACAAACTTAAACCACAGTCAAGCAGAAACCAATAGAATTGGTTGCTTGTTTATTAGGCTACCTAATCCCCATCAAAAAGTTGTGGTGGTATAGAAACCTGCACTTTCTGCAGCTTTCCCAATCTCAGCAAGACAGAGAGCACTATCCTACAGAAAGGATAGACTGTGCGGCTTTCCTTAGATTACCAGCCATTATGCCCCCTCTTTTTCATAACTTTAGAACAATTTACATAGTATGGGTTTATGAAATTAGGCACATAAAATGTATTTCCTATATAAACAATCTGGCATAAGTGTTTTATTGATGATACCACTCGATTTTTGCTAACATCATGAAAACGACGTCTCATGCATAAAAATGTCGAAAAATGTCCGTTTTCCTCGACGGGATAGAAATTATTGAGTTTTCTAAAATTTTCTCCAAATATCTTTTTTTAGCTTTATGTTGTACCATTTTCCCTATAGCAGTTCCTTTTGTCAGAAAAATTGTGTCCACTGCCCTATGACAATAACATTATTGCGTTTCGTGGGACGTCTGCATACAATAGGCAGGGTGTAGTTTCATGGAAATAATCATGAAAATGTTTACATGTTTTTCTCGAGTGTAAATTTTGTTTAAATCTTACTAGTATCATGTCTACCCATACCTTGAGTGATTTTTGTGGGTTTGGAGCGTTTTTGAGACCCCCAACTTCTTAAAGCCACCATTTTTCCTTGTTTTTCCTTTCTTATTTGGCAAAAACGCCTTCCTGAACTTTACTGTAACTCAAAAACTACAGCAGGCATCGACTTGCAGTTGTTTTAAAAGTTTCCCAGGTAAATTGTAGGAAAAGTCAACAAAAGTCATGCACGTAGCTTGTCCCAAAAACGTTTTACCGTCAAAAAAGTACTAGAGGGAGGAGGCGTGGAATCCACCTCTCACCATATATTGTAGGGTAAAAGATCGATTGTACCCGTGAGCTCTTTCAATTTGCAGGCTGGCTTGGCAGAACCAGCGTAAAGTTAGCCTCCGAATTAGCCTTCAAATTACAGAAAAATGAAAGTATGGCAATAGTCCACCAAATCCGGGGGATCAATATAAAGAACCTCCACGCAGTGGTCCATGGGTGCGCGAGGGCTCTTCGGAGCCTACCGCAGCCAATCTTCTAGGAGCTGGAGCGGTTGGACCTTGAGTAGGGGAAGCGGCTTAGTCTGCCAACCTGCTCAAACCAACCCTCCCCCGACTATGCTGGGAGCCGCTCCAACCCAAGCAGCATTTCGGATGGCCGTTCACCTCTGTGGTCTGGCGGGCTCGGGCGGCGGCTGCTGAAAACTGAAGGCTGGATGCTGAAGGCTTGATACTGAAGGCTGGGTGAGAGCGTACCGGAATATGTTTTCTAATGTAACCAACTGTAAGATCAGGAGCCACTGCAATCCCTTGATCACGCCAATGGGAAACCACGATTCTACAGGTCTCGCTTCGGCCAGTACCTTGTCGGCAACAGGGAGTCATCAGGTTGCGCTATGGTTTCCCCTCACAGTTCGAGCTTAGGTGTTGCTCAGAAAACGGATTTCTTTACAGCGGGGATGATAATAACTTACTGGCGGTATCAACCATGCAAAACCATCCCCCTGGGTTCACCGATATGGACTACTCCTCACAATTCGGCCTGTTGAGTCAGCCCTAGGTTCTCTAAGACTCTTTCTTGAGATAAGTTCCCTGCAAGGAGATAGAAGATGCTCGCCGGAGGCGAAACCCTTTCAGTTGTCTGTTGTTTGCAGTAGCACTTAGGTACGGAGGAATAAGTATTACATGTACAATTGACCCTGGCTGGAAGCTGAAGGCTGAACGTTGGATACGATCTGCCGCTGTTGCGCCAGACCATCTACGCAGACGAAGGTAAAGGAGCTTCGGCTTTGCACCACTTAGAAAAAAAAACGAAACACCTAATCCGCTTATATGCGTTTGAATCGTCATCATAATTAGCCAATTTTTCAGAGGAAGTAGTAAAATTGTAGACATATCAACAAGAGAACAGAGGATCGCCACAGTTGAACATTCGATAATCACGCACGCAGTTTTTTTTTCTTCGCCCTTCACCAGCATGATTACACGCTTTTTTTTAAGTAAGAAAAGGCTTTATAAGATAAATCAGCCTGAAAAATGCCAAAATTCTAAGGAAACGTTAAGAAAATCCTTAACCTCAAGATTTGAATCCGGATTTCTTAATTAGGGAATTCTTTCATGCTGAGCATTCGTCTACCATACAAACAGTTTTCGAAAACAAGAATTACCAAATGAGTAACAGATATCAAGCGTTAAGGATAAATGAAACCCACTTTAGGATTTTTGCGCAGGCAGATCTTGGGCAGATACAGAATGCATCATTTGCAGTGCACATAAACCTTTCTGTTACTAAAAATATGGTTCCTCATGAAGTATAGTACTGGCTGAGGGCAAAAATATAGATAAACAGTTTAAGAAAAAAATCATCAAGACTTGACTCTGAGAAAGAAAAATATTTAAGAAATTTTCACCCTCTATTTCACTCATTTGGTAAGAAAAAGTGAGACATTTGATAGAACCAAAAATAGATTATCCCCATCAGGAGACACTTCTTGAGGTGAGGAAATTGTTGTTTCAATGAAAACTACGTCTAAAGTGTCTGCAAATCAACCGAAAATATGGCAAAAATGAACAACACTGTACTTTTCTGCCAATAAGTCCATAACCTTTCCCCGTTTCAACTGGTTAAGTATGCTCTATTTTAGAACCAAAAATAGATCTTCCCCGTCAGAAGGGCCTTGTTGAGGTGGAATAATTATTCCAGGGAAGGTTTAGTTTCGAATCAGGACGTGGAAAGTTATACCCTATTACCCCGCATATAGGCGCAGCGCCTATAACCAGGCCAATTAAAAAATGTGGATATTTTTACTTCCGAAAAACGACGGGTACAAGCGCATGCGCCTTTATTCATCGGCGTATTGTGAAGAGTTTATAGATGATCAGCAAGACGTGGAAACAGTATTATACATAGGTGCAGATCAACTAGCCTTTTCGTCTATTGACCTATACATCTACCATAAGGGACCCAAATTTATGACGGAGAAAGTGTAAATGCTTGTCGAAGACTCCTTAAAAAGAGCGAAATGAAGACAGTGAACGTGTTGTAGTTTTCTTTTTGAGTTTTGCTGGGGACTTTACTCAACAGGACAGAGATAAAGTCTATTTGCATACAGCCCGTATTGCATCAATAAGACCTGAAACTCAGGGCCATTTCGACGGCCTATAGGCGCATGCGCCGTGATTCCGGATTTAGGTGCATGCGCCTTTAAGTGGGGTGCGCCTATATGCGGGGTAATAGGGTATATCAAAATTGGTTCATCTGTTATTGGTCATTTAGTGGCAACATAATCTATGCTGTGACCCATGCCTTTTATCTTGGGAGTATCTCGCTCAAGCTGCTGTGATAATTTGCGTCAGTAACGACTATTTTCAGGGCTTTTTCAAAATATTTTCCAGAATGTTTCATCATTTTTGTGTCATTTATGGTGTGACTCTTATCGCTTTTGTCTTATTTTTTTCTTTGATCTAACACAAAGATTTGACATCAAGTTTTCGGGAGTCACTAATTCTGTGACTTGTTAAGTATGTGGCATTTTGAACTTTTTCTCGGAAAAAACTTTTATTGCAAGCCAAGAGCACACATCTTCAAGGCAGCTGCCTTACTTCTTGTTTCTTATTGATATATATTTTGAAGACCAATGGAGTTTGAATTGGAGCGTTTTGACTCAATGTATTGTAAGTTTATTTATTAGGTTCTGTGTTGCATATTTTAGGGAATTGTTTTTCATGTTTGAAGGCATGCATCATATCTCAGTAAAGTTTCCTAGGCCAAACCAACGCAAAACAAGTTTTTTGGTTTTGTTGTGTTTGATTTGGGCTTATAGCTTGGTCAAGAAATCAATTGAAGTTGTTGGTTGATTTGATTTGATTCATAGTGAAATTTATATTAGCCTATTTTGTGTTGCTGTACTTTTTTTTTCGTTTGTGAATTTGCTGTTATGCTGTATCTTTTAGATTGGGTGCTGTAATATTCAGTCTATTTGTATGTGTCGGCCAGGTAGGGCTTGTTGATTAGTTTTCATTTGCTCTATTTGTCATTCCGTGTGATACTCTGCTTTTATTGCTGTGTAGAGAATTCTTTGATACGTAAATGATAAGTAACTACTATGGAGAATGATTTCGATATTCTTAAGAACAATTTGTGGGGATTTAGTGGGTCTCTATTTGTGCACACATTCTCTAATTACAAAAGAGCGCCCTGGTCTTGCTAGAGGACAGTTTTTTATATCACTTATTGCAGATTCCATTAGAGCATGTACTTTCCTACGTTTTGTTGTTTAGCTTACTGTAGGTCTTGCAGTGATATAGTATACATACCACTGCAAGGAAGACAATATCATGTTCAAAGGGACACAATGGTCAAAAATAATGATGATAGACGTCAATAATTCATGATTATATGATTTTGATTTCATAATAAAAGCTTAAAGGAAAACTCCAAGCCTGAAACAAGTTAATCCCTGTTGTTAGACATAACCATGATCAATGCAAATATCAACTCTAAACTTGATTCTTTTCTCAATGTAGTGAATGAAAACTTTTCGAAATAAATATCGCAAGCAGCCCGAAAAGAAGAGCTTCTGTGATATTTGCTGCATGATGAAAAGCTGAGATTGGCATGTGGTTGACGTGTTTCCATGGCAACCAGCTAATCCATTGATACCAAGCACAAAAGATGTATTTACGTTCTAGTGTGTTTTCATGAGAGCTGTTTGAATTGTGGCGAGAAACAGTGAGAAGAAGCAATTAATGGCTGCGGAAGTGCAGGGTGATACGCTGAGAGTGGAACAACAATTTTCCGCACGTTGTCCAAACAAATGTGTGTTGTAGGAAATAGAACTCAAGAATCGTCAAAGGATCGTTGTATCATTCGAACTAGGGTCACTTAGCTTTGGGTCGGAGTTGTCCTTTAAAGATAAGTCATATAGTTCAGCAGCGCTCGTCTTGCCACTAATTATGCACGATGTCACTGTAGCCAAACTCAAATGAGCTGAACTTTGATGTTGAAATAATAAATTGTTAATTAATATGCAGGATTTACTATTCCATGTATTTCAAAACTATATAGTACAAAGGAAATGGCTATGATTAGCAAAGTACTCCCATGACATCATAAACAGCAAGATTGTACCTGCCAGACTTTGGAGCTGAATATGGGAACTGGACAAGCTTTTGTTGTGAAGTAGAAGCTAGATAACATTTTTGTATGAGCTCTATCTTCTGTCGAAATTTCCGTCAAAAATTTTGCAGATAATTTCCATTTTTTGTGTTCGAGTGATCCTGGCAACTAGTAGTTAATAATTTAGGAATAATATTTGAAACATTTTCTTCATGAAATTATGTGATGATATTCTTCCTAGTTCGATTTAAGGCAGGACTGTACAACTTAAATATGGCAATGTGGCAAAAGGAAAATTTCTCTAGAAAACGTTTCCCTGGGATACTTTCATTTCCCTAATCCTTTTATAGGTTATCTTTGCCACTGGCGCTTTGCTAGGAAGCTTCTTGGTCATGGAAGTTGGAAGATTTGTATTTGGGTAGGTTTCATCTGATTTCCAGATTCAATAATGTAAACAAATGCTGTGAAAATGATATCTAGAATGCATGAGATGTTATTAGCCAGTGTTGGATATGTGAGCTTTGAAAAAGTTATTGAGGAATTATTCCTGACATCGGCTTACATAAGCAAGTATCTATGGCCTATGTTTTCCTTACTTTGTCCTGTGATATCTCATGTTTATAGGTATGTTTGACGAGCCTTTAAATAATTTCCATGTACTGGCATGTAAGTCTATAACCATGCACTGTAGTAATTGCAATAATGAAAACTTTCTGCCTTCATCTAAAAGCTTTCCGATGTGTATGTATGTTGTATCGAAAGGAAACTTCTCCTACATCCCAGAGAAATATGTATGAATGATGCTGCAGTTGTATTTTTACATGGATACTAGTGATGTTCAGCCACGTTTCAACCTAGGAGTCCTCTTTGCATCAACGATAGGCTGTTTTTTCTCACTTCTGGTTGGTTTGCTTTGTCTTGTCTTTTCCATCGACAGATCTCATCACCCTGTTAAAAGGGGGAGAGGTTTTCGACTCTCTGGAGTACATTCTCCTATTTCTAACCCACAACTTCAGGTTATGTTGGTCATGATGCATGTCGTGTTATTCGTTCATCTTTCATTGCATTGAAAGAAGAACTAATGATGCAGATACAAGTCGGCCGTAAATTGAAGAAGTACCGTAATGCCTCGAATAAGCACCCCCCTCAAATAAGCGCCCCTCTTGAATAAGCGCCCACCCTAAAAGTGAAGATGTTGAATAAGCGCCCCCTTCGATTAAGTGCCCACCCTTCGAATCAGCGGCCATTCTTCAAGCAATATACGGCTCTAAAACCAAATTCCACGTGCTGGTAGATCTTATAAAAACATGAACATTGGTCTTTATTTGAGCGAAAAGGCTTCAGTGGTTCGTCTGCAATGTTAATTTAAAGTTTGGTATTATTCATTGTTCCTATGATTCTCCATTCTGCTCATCTGTGACGTCATATAGGACCGTTTCTAAGATCTACAGTGTTCCTTAGTAACTGAACATTAGAAGGATTCCTTCTAACGCTATGAGCAACATATTACTCCCATCTTTGAGATTAAGCAAAATTTAGATTCACACATCTGCTCAATTTGTAGCGATTTAACAAGTAAGATGGGATAATTCCACTTGGTCTGACCATGCGTCATGTATAATTACCGTTGAGAAGCAAAATGGTAGCAAGCAAAAATTCTCCATAACTTTGAAAGCAGATATCTCTGGAACTACAACAGCTTTTTTCATGAAATAAAAAGCTCCGTTCATGTTTTTGAAGGTTCTATCATCGCGCCAAGAATCATTTTAGACCGGTATATTGCTTTAAATCTTCAGAAACCGGAGCTAATACAAATTTTCGACAAGAAAGTAATTGAAAGGTGATTTGCAAGACAAATTGAATGAATACAACACTTTCTTTTAATCTTTTTCATCATAAGAACATAGGCACTTTTTCCTTTTTTAAATTACTAGGAAATCTGCCATTTTAAATAAGCACCCCCCTCAAATAAGCGCCTCTCTCAAATAAGCGCCCACCAAAAAGCTCCAAAGAGGCATTACGGTACTTTGCCTAAGGCAGAAAACAAGACAAATTTTTACTACCACCCACGATAAAGTACAAAAACTTAAGTTGGAGTTGCCCCCACGCTTGTCGCCATCTTGTTTGCTTTCCCATTGAAAGCCGGAGAACAAAGGAGTGTGCTGTGAGGTATAGGCAGCACTTTTGAATAAGGCCCGTGGATTGGTGTATGCAGAGCCCAAACTGGCCAGAAAAAGTGCTTCCTATAAATTTGTGGTACTGCCGTCAAGGAGAAAAGAAAGGTTTTATTCCTAGCAGCTGAGAGGAGTATGTAGTTATGGTTATGATATATATTGAATGAAAAAACAAATAAAAACCCTCATACCTTTGATGTTTCCACGCTCACAGTTAAGTGTACCTCAACAAAGCTTTCAGAAGAAGCAACTTCCTTGCATCAAAATCTTGGATGACAAATTGCTGGATTCATTTTGCCAGGATACACAACCATAGATATGGATTGTATAAGAGAGAAGGCAATAAAATTGAATCTGAGAGGCAAATTTCACTTGCCAAGCTGCAGTTCAACTGCATAGTTACGTAGATCAGATCAAGGTAACTCGCTCAGAAGGCACTTCTGTCGAGGAACATCTTAGGGTATGGACACCATGACATTTTGCAGAATATCCGTCGAAGAAGCATTTTGTAATCCGTAGATATTTAAAGGAACACAATCTCACAAATTTTTACTTAATGGATATGTAGTGCAACATCTGATTATAACATGTATTAAGTTTTAAATCAAGAGGACTATCTGTTCACCAGATCTTGCTTTTCAAAGATTCCGTTTTCTCCTGGAGCAAAACTCTCGGTTGCCTTCAGCTTTCACCGATTGCTGCCTGGTATGGATATTCTCATACAATCAATTATGCATCCCAACAGGCCTCGGCAGTTTCATGAATGATGTCACAGGGTGTTATCACTTGCCATTATCAACTGCTGATATGCCTAATCTACAGGACAATAACAGTTGCATATTTAATTACATCTTTGTTTGCCAAAAGCTGTTTTTGGTAGCCCTGAGAACAATTAAACAGTATGACCTCTTGATTGATGGTATGAAAGCTGTCTGAACTGATGTGTCTGGCAGTGCCCTGTAATTATGCAAGCTGTTGCAATTCAGATGAATGACCTCAGCTGCCGAAAGCACTGCGAGAGCTCCACGGAATACTGCTGGCTGAACAAGAAACCTGGAAGTATTAAGAAACACTAGATTATCTGTAAAAAAACAGTGGTTGGAATGATATTGTTGTCTAGCATCTGATACTGTTGGCTAATAAAAAATTTTGCGATTGCGTTCCTTTAATCGGACAATAAAGTGTCTGCAGATGTTCCCAGCCACCTAGATAAAGCTTGCCTTGTGCTCCTCATTCATCAACAAGTAATGGCCGTAACGACCCACTCCAGAGTAAAAGATTAGAGGTCTCCGCGTTCTCAGAAAGCATATTGCGTGTGGCAAATCCATGTATTCATCTAGTAACCCAAGGTCATCATCAAAGTCTAAGCTTTCAAAGCATTTCGAAGCGTCCTCGCATGGTTCATCCAGCTGAAAGTTACCTTTCCCTAGTGCAGATTCTATTCAGAGAGAGCTTTCAAAATATCCAAACCATGTGACTTAAAGACTGCTGGGCTTGATCACCAAACTCCGCTTGCGCATAGCTGGCACACCAAAAACAGCTGCTATAAGCCTTTGCGAAGGGCGCATGCTGATTGGCTGACCAGAGGCTTGTTTTGATATCGCGCGCAAGATTCAAAACACTGGTGCCACCACTCTCTGGTTACAACTTTACATGTGTTGTAATCTATAAATGCATGCAACGTAAGATATTAGTGATTGGTAAAGAAATATCTGTGACTTAACACTTAAATCGAAAGTTCTTTAATTTGTTTTTGTTTTCGGCGGCTATGTTTTGGCTCTGTCCATTTTGGTCAGCTGATGCGATCAAGCCCAACAGTCTTTAAGGGAACGCCTCTCAGATTTTTACTTGATTTATGGGGAGCAGATGATTAGTTCGTCTCATGTCTGAATTTTCAAGTCGTTCTGATTTTCCGTTCAGCCAGTATTTCACATCAAAGATTTGTTATTTTACTGTCAAAATTCTCTCTGCTCTCAGCTGCAATCACATGCGATCATACCTTAACCCTATTTTACATGGGCTTTTTTCGCGTTGAATATCATATCATATCAAAAATTGGTAGGCGTGTAAGTTAGAAGGTAATAAATGGTTGGGGACTCACTTATTGTTCGAAAAAGTAACAGAACATCAGATTTCTAAATCTCAAATTTGTGGTGATCTTTCTGATATGTTATATTTAAGTTTAATGTATTTTTGTACATTATAACATTTTGTTTTGGTCTGTAGCCCGCAATCCATAGAGCTATCTTAATTGGTGTACAAAACTATCGAAGCCCACGTTTATACTATTTCAGAAGTGAGGCTTACACTTCCCATTTTAAAAACTGTTGTGGGACCCCTAATAATGCATCCTGTTGGCCCTTGTTAGATTGAAATGGTAGGAAACCACAGGAGCATCCTTGGTTTGATAGGTGTGGTACCTTCTTTACGCTAATAAGAAAACCAATGATGGGCGGTAGGAGAAAATGTATGAATGGGAGATATGTTGAAAGTAGGAGGTTGAAACCCCTCTGCAAAGTATGAACCCAGAACAATCGCCGCTATTCAAGTGGAAAAATTGTATTTTGCCTATCCTGTCGAGAGACAGTGACCTACGCTGTATATATGTTTGAGTAACCACATGTCTCGAAGCATTGCTCGTTGTTTTGTGGAGCACCCACCTGAATGTTCAGTGCTTGATAGCTAGTGCTATGGTGCTTCTTTGCAGAATTGGTGGTGAATCATTAGCTGTTGCACAGAATACTTATGCTGCATCTTGGTTTAAAGGAGCTGAACTAAATATGGTTTTCGGATTGCAACTTAGCTTCTCCCGTGTGGTAAGTTCTTGTGTATGGTTTTAATATAACATTTTTACAGTTGTTCATATTTGATTTGATACTATTACTGTGATACATTTAGCTCTTTGTATTCGATTCTTCACTGCTCTATGCCAAGGTCGCTAATTTTTTCAAAAATTGCATGCTCATATACATTTTTATCTTTTTTATGTCACTGTTTCGGATTTCTAAAGAAGTCATAATTCTCTTTCTTTGTTTGGAGGTAGTTCCTGTTTGCAGATCTGCGAGTAATGGTTACTTGCATTTTTGATTGAAGCAACTAATAGGGACCGTTGTTAGTACTAACTGATGTTACTGTCTTGCATATAGTCTGTTAAAATGCAATATTTAGGGATGTGATATTTATTGCGATAGTTAATCTAAGTACTCAATCAGACAGGAGACCAATGTTCAATGATTTATGCCAGTTATTTTTATTGTGTTTTTAGGGTAGCACAGTGAACATGAACATCATGGCACCCATATACACCTACTTTAATGGTATTGTCAATCCTCCTCATGGAGAAGGTCATAAGACCCTTGGGTGGACTCTTATGTTTGGTAATAAACTTGTCATGTTGTGCCGTTTTGACCTAGTTTTATTAATATCACTGACCCAATAGTAGCTTTCTTTCTCCTTCAGATTACAAATAGTGCTATTGGCCCACAACAATAACGACTTTCCTAATCTAAATCTTGTGTTGCTTTCTGGTCTAGTGGGTATCTCATATTGCCTGAAATCTCTGTATGTGTTCAGAGATAGATTATTTGTCTTGTGGAAGTTGTCACTTTTGATTCGATAGGATTATTAGTTCTTACCACTATTAATGTCCATATGTTTAACCAAAGGCCTCTTCTAATGGAGTGTGTTTTCTTGTTGATTTTCTCATGGGGCATGGTTGTTAATGCCCAATCCTTTACATTATATAGTGTTGTTAGTGACACTTTTTTCGTGATACAGTCTTCTGGAAACCAGATATCATTTAAGATTATGTGAATACATAGTGTCCCCTTTATTTCAAGGCTCTTAGAGTAGCTCCATAACTCCTTCAGCTTATAATTGTGTCCAACCATGGAAGACTAGAAAAAGTGTTTTTTTATACCTGGAATATTAAAGTGCTGTACCTAAAAGCAGGGTGTGAATCCACAAGCTAAATTAGCTTTGCAATTTTGATACTATGCTAATGGAGCTTTTAGGTGTGCGTTGTAAGCCCTGTGGATCCAGGGCAATGTCCTGGAAGCTTTAGTCACCTACGGTTCTAAAGCATCTAGAATGGCCTAAAAACCAGCGTCAAGAGGAGGACAGACGCCAGATGCTCATTACCAATTTCTTTTAAAAACATGTCCACTTATAATATCAATGCCAATCATGCATGCCACTGATGGCTGTCACAACACTGAAGGGCGGCTTGCTGCCTACTAACTACCATCATTACATCAGCGTGGGGACAGACAGCAACTGACCCATGCCTAGTTTTAAAACAGGTTGAATTGAGTGAAGGTATTGCCAACTGCAACTTGCAAAGCGGAAATTCGAACCTTGCCATAAGTGCATACACCTTAGTAGCTAGCAGCTTTCTACTCACTCTGGCGCTCAGAATGTGCATTCATGTCAAAAAATTGTCTTTCTTTCCTTCATGCAAGCTTCTCTTGAGGTCAAGGCAAGCTCTCACTTTTAATAGTCTCGATTGTTTATGCCTATTCTTGTTATTATATTGTTGTATTTTGAGCTTTTGATGTAAGTGTTATACCCAGGTAGATAGTGTCATGTTGTCAATATTTTTTTGTCGAAATTATACCCATTGTGTATGCCACAACTGTTTTGGGCTCCCGCTTTCGCGGAAGAGTCCACTAAATAGGGTCTGCCAGTCCTTCCATCCATCCGTATGATAGCCAGTCAACGGCTTTTTCTGAAATTTGATGCGAAGGTGACAATCGCTAATTAAGGGAAAATGACGGAGCCAGAACTTTGAAAAATATTTTTGTTTGCGTTGCAGGTGGTAATTTATACCCAAAATTGGCTATTTTTAGACTTATTCCAAAGTATTTCAAGATTTATTCATTAATTTTTTCTTAATTGTTGGTGTGAAACTCCAGGGCAATAGCAGTTATATTATGGACCATGTATCATATCTGGCAAAAATTTTGTTTGGCTTGCAAGTGACAATTTAGGTCCAAAAATGCCAATTTTCGGGTTTTTTTTTTAAATATGTAAAAATGTGTTCATCCTATTTGTGTCGTTTTTGGTCTTCGGAGTAACTCAGGGTTTTTCCAAGTATGCGAAAATTGGTCATCTGATTTGTGTCGTTTTTGGTTTGATTCTTCGGGGCAACTCTTTGTAAATCATGAACTATATGTCATGTTTCGGAGAAATCTCTTTAGGTTTGGGGGTGGCGGTTTACGACCGAAATTGGCTATTGTCATGTTTTTTTCCAAATGTGTCATTTGTTGTTTTCGGTGCACTTCTTAGGGGCCACTCTGTGTATGTTATGAACCATGTGCCATGTCTGACGATAATGTCGTTTGGCTTGCAGTTGGTAATTTACGTTCAAAATTGGCTATTTTCAAGGCTGTTTATGTCACACATAGTTTATTCGCTTTTTGTCATTTTTTGTGTGTTTTTTAGGAGCAACATAAGTTATATTGTGATCTATGCCTTATATCTTGGGGCTATGTTGGTAGTGGCTTTTTTCAGGGGTTTTTCACAATATTTTCAGAACGCTCTATCAGTTTTTTGTCATTTGTGATGTCAATCTTGTAACTTTTGTCTTATTCTTTAATTTGATCTAGCATGAAGATACTCAATTAAGTTTGTGGGAGTCCACTAATTCTGTGACTTGTTCCTGTTTTTAATTCAGGTTTCCTTCTTTGTATCTTCTCCTTGTTCTGTGCTCTGATGATGGCTTTTTTTGACAAGCGAGCTGCAAGAATTCTGAAGAAAGCTGATGCCAAAACAGGTAGGCTGTGAGTCGTTTTTCCTGTGTAGAGCTATAGTTCCAAATTTTTTTAAATTTATCTCGATTCATAAGCTATGCCAATCTGATTTGCTATGCTTCCTCTACTTTTTGATGTATACATTTTGTTGGTCCCATATTGTCTGGGGACCCGTGTGATACCTTGTCTACTGTAAGTGTTGTGCTCATTATTGGGCTCTGTTTGCTGGTTCCTCTGCCAGCAACGAACATGGCTTATTTCATCTTCCTCGTTGTACTGTGTTGGGCTGGAGTTGCTTTTGCTGTTTTGCTTTTGCAATTTACTATTGAGCGATTTTTTGCATGTTTGTTGCACATCCAATATTCATTTCATGGAAACATCATGGTTTGTAACTCATGTGCACTTAGCATCCCATTGCTGACACTGTGAAATGGAAAGATGGCTGCAAGAGTAGACCATTCTTGCTTTTGGAAAGTCGCGTGACCTTACTCTGTAGCCATCTTGAGTGAGATAAAAGCATGACCTCAGTTGCTATATTGCTGTTGAGCGGAAAATAACTGTAACTAATTTTGTTGGGATTTCTTACTTTCAGCTGCTTGCAATTGCAAGACATGTGAGATCAAGATTGCTGTTTCTACCTATGCGCTGTTTTTTTCATGGTTATGCCTTACTATGTTTAATTTTTTAGAGCATTGCTTACTGTGAGTAATTAACGTTCCACCGAACAGTTTTAGCTTGAGCAAAAGCCAGAATTGTGTTAGTGATAGCATCCGTATGCAGATCATCCTCTGATTTAATTTGGCCAAAACACTTGCATATAAACTTCAATCACTGAAAAAATTACCCGGCTTTCATCAGTTTTTTAACTGATATAGATTTTTTGTCTTGGGAATAATTAAGGGGAAATTTATCCTCCCCTGTGAAGAATAGCATTAACCCTGTGTAGTATGGGCTTTTTGGAGAACTGCAGAGCATGGCGAGGGCTGATTGTGCCCCTCCCTCTGTAATTAGCTACCTGCAACAGGTGCAGGTATAAACCCTGGTACAGGTAAACTAAATTACACCACCAACAACTTCCCATATGAAGTTTTCCCTCTAAGTCATTTGTCTTGTACTACTGCGCTCAAGAGTTGATAGCAGTCATGCCATATTTGTGAAATCTGGAGATGGTGATGTAAGAGTTTGACCAGGATTTTCTACAATTGCAGTTGACATGCACTTTCGGAAATAGTCAGGAAAAACTACGCCCTAGAAACATTCACGTGTTCAGGCTTCTCAAATAGACCCGCGCGATCGCGCACGTGCAGGCTGGCACGCAGGCAAAGTCAGAAGACGAGCGCGAT